>VYWZ01001795.1:0-21362 GCA_008711595.1 Fusarium xyrophilum
TTTTAAAACCTACCTCTATAGAGGGTAAATTAAAACATTTAATATACAAATCAGGCGCTTTTTGATCTATTTATTCATTTGTTCTTTTAGTAGTCAATTTCCCTTTCTAAATACATTTTTAACATAAATAACTCCCGGATTAATGTAGACCCACGTCGGCCACCGGCGAAATAAACTGCCGAACAATATGAAGCTTCAAGGTCGCGTTTGGGAAATTTCACATCTACCAATACAAGAACGCGCGCCAAACAGCAAGGCTGCAGCCATAGTATCAGCGCTCGATTGACGAAATTCGATATCTTCGATTTCGACCCTCAAAAAGAAAAAGCAAAAAAACTTATATACAACAACAACTATTGTCAAACCCGTCACTGCTCGTGCACAAGCGAAGCTATCTTCTACCTGCGTTTGGTCATCTGTAGCAAAGATGATGCACCCATCACGGCAGGCGTACGTCGAAGACGCCGAGCCTCAAGGAATCGCATTAGAAGATATCCCCAATGATCGTGACTACGATATTCCAATGGGTGGAATAGGTGTTCCTTCTGAAAAGGCTTCCGCAATCCTCAGTCATTTCAATCGCAAACGCCTAGCAGCAACGATAGCAGTCCCTACCGATAATACTCGAGTCCGTGCAAAACTTCGGGAGATGGGTGAACCAGTCACGCTATTCGGAGAGGCACTTGTTGATCGTCGGGATCGACTACGGGAACTTCTTACCATCCAGGCAGAGATGACAGGGTTGGAGAATGGTGATATTACGATGGAGGACGCTGGAGACCAGGATCAAGAGGAGGAACAGGAGGAGGAGTTCTACTCAAGAGGTGGGTCTGAACTTCTACAGGCGCGGTTAAAGCTTGCTGAATACTCTCTGCCGCGAGCCAAGAAGAGGGTTCGGTTTCAGAAAGTTGAATCTACGATCCCTCTACGCACCCAAGTCAAGTTTCGCAAACAAGTCAAGGAGAGACTACAAGCATTTGAGCTCCAGGGCAGTCAGACGGTTGGCGAACGTCATGTCAGCATGACTCGCATATCTCCCAACGGCGAGTTGGTCGCTGTAGGCAACTGGGGTGGGCAAGTCAAGCTGGTCGAAATACCAAGCTTGAACCAAAAGACAACCTTCCGCGGTCACACCAACAAGATTAGCGGCTTATCTTGGTTTCCCGGATCTACCTTGCCAGAACACAACGTTTCTCCCGACGCCGTCAACCTTGCGTCAGGCGGTGCTGAGGGCTCGATTCATTTATGGTCTCTGAACCAAGATACTCCCCTGTCCACACTTGAAGGACATTCACAGCGAGTGTGTCGTATCGAGTTCCATCCCTCTGGACGTTATCTGGCCTCTGCTTCTGAGGATACTTCGTGGCGCCTCTGGGACGTCGAAACAACTGCAGAGGTTCTCCTTCAAGAAGGTCACTCAAGAGGTGTCTACGCTGTCAGTTTTAACACTGACGGATCCTTACTTGCGAGTGCTGGTCTGGACAGCATAGGTAGAATCTGGGACTTGCGTTCCGGACGTACTGTCATGATCCTGGACGGACATCTTGACGGACACATAAAACCCATCCATGCGCTGGACTGGAGCTCTGATGGACACAGGGTACTATCTGGCTCAGCCGATGGCTGGATCAAGTGTTGGGATATTCGAAAGGTGCAAAGGACAGGCGGTATTGGTGCGCACACCAGTGCTGTCTCTGATATGCGTTGGTTCAAAGGTCTCGACGACCCTCTCACTGGTGTTCCACCTGGTGTGGATGGTAAGGGTGCACAGCTACCTAAAAAGTCGGGCACCTTCTTCGTGTCAAGCGGCTTTGATAGAAATGTCAAGATCTTCTCGGCAGACGACTGGACACTAGTGCAGACGCTCAGCGGCCATACAGGCCCAGTTGCCAGCGTCGACTATAGCAGGGATGGCAAGTGGATTGTCAGTGGAGGTCATGATCGCACAGTCAAACTATGGGGTCGCAATGATGGCGAGGCAGTCTAACGTCAAGGCATTACTGACGAAGAATAGATCTGGGTAGAATAAGACAAACAAAAGCTACTATGAGATACCCCAAAAATCCTTAAGAATAGGTAGCCAGAATAAATAAGAACCAAAGAATGAACAAACAAGCAAGCACTAATAATAGTCCAACAATCATCCAAAAATGGGCCTTTTCCCATTCATCCAAAGTGGGGAGTTTCTATTGTTTCATCCGTTGAGTTGGGTGTTACTGTCAGCCATTGGAGGATCATGTGTCCACCCTCCGGTGCTGTGATTAGATAACGCTACCCAAATTTGGTTCTAGTCTATTGCACTTCAACTTCCTTAGATCAGGTTCCTTGCAGTGCCGGCTAACTTGGACTTCGCATCACTTTCAACTTCGCATCTACGTGCCTTAATCATTGGTACCCCTTTCTCAGACCCACGCAACCCTCTCCTAGGAGCCATTTTCTTATCAGCGCTACAAGTATCGCTATTTCGATTCCAAGACCACCGGCCATGGCGAGTATCGATCGCTACAGGCCTCCCAGGGAAGGGTATCAGCCCCCGACCCTACCCGCAAACCCTCGACCTGAGCGCGATTCGAGATCACGATCTCCCCGGCGTCGTGATGCCGTTCCTCCAGCAGTTCCAACTCCTCCGCAGCACTCGACACGAACATCTCCCCCCCGACCCCAAGTCCGACAAGCCCAAGAATCACCAGCCCGATCCGGTGCGCAAACTCCAGTAGCTGTTCTTAACCAATGGAACTTTACGTCGGAAGAAGTGCGAAGTACACCTAGCATAGTGGAGGGTCTTTCGCCGGCGGAAGAGAGGATGCGCAGAGCCAAGGGCGTCAACTTCATCTACCAGGCGGGCGTCATGTTGGATCTCCCTCAGATCACGCTGTGGGTAGCTGGAGTGTTCTTCCACCGGTTCTTCATGCGCTGTCACATGGTCCAAGAAAAGGGTGGAATTCATCATTATGTGAGCTCTCCCACCTAATCTTACAATTCCAACATCTCTTTGGAGCTGTGGAAGTCTGTTCTTGACTGAGCAGCATGCACTTCTTTTCTATATGCTAACATCTGCAATCAAGAACATCGCAGCAACGGCCCTCTTTCTAGCCAACAAGACCGAAGAGAACTGCCGCAAGACAAAGGACATCATTATCGCCGTAGCCAAAGTTGCACAAAAGAACTCGAAGCTCATTGTTGATGAGCAGAGCAAAGAGTACTGGCGATGGCGAGACAGTATCCTCACATACGAAGAGGTCATGCTAGAGCAACTCACTTTCGATCTGATGGTTGACGACCCTTACCACCACTTATTCCAGTTGCTCGATCAGCTTGGAATAGTTCATAACAAGAACCTACGGCAAGCGGCCTGGGCTTTTTGCAATGATGCTTGCCTTACATCGATCCCTCTGTTGATAGGACCTCGAGATGTTGCCATCAGCGCCATCTTCTTTGCGAGCATATATGCGAACCAACAAATTGAAGACATCAATGGCGAGCCCTGGTGGAAGCTCCTCAAGGGTGACGAGGTCCTTTGTTCTCATGCTATCGAGGTGATGCGCCAGTTTTACACGGAGAATCCGCTTAGAAAGCAGAACCCGTCGTTGCCATCACCAGCATTCCATCTCGAGAACACCAGAAAACGCGGTGATACTCTATTGAGCCAACCAGACACGCTGTCGTCAACGACCGCTACCCCCTTGGAAGTAGACCGGGCGAGTCGCAGCCCTGGTGTGAACTCTGGAGTCAACGGCGCTGCTCAGGATGGTGAAGGGCGAGACCCGGAGAGAGATGAGGGTTCTCAGCCTCGGCATGACGAGAACGGAAGACCTCCCAGGTCACCACTCAAGCGAAGAGAGCCTGACGATGGCGAGGAACAGAGCGACAGGGTGGAGAAACGAGCTAAGCTCTCAGAAGATGAAGAGGGAGAACTAGTTGAAGACTGATACCAGCGTTGCGTTTCGTATGCAACACAACACAACAATACACTATTTGTAGAGTACGGGACAAAGAGGCGTTATAGGTTTCCATGAGTTCGTGAGTAACACCCACTTGCGTGAGAAGATTGATGGGCATTCACGCATAACAAAGGCTGGATCTGGCTGAGAAGGTAAGCATTCGGGAGGATGCCCCCAGGATACAGCGTTTGGATGTAGGTGGTAAACATGCTCTGCTGCTGCACTTAGTTTTAGCTCATGATCGAGGATATATCTCGGGGGAGGTTATTAGATAGCGGTAGACGATGCCAATTCAAGTACAGACTTGAAGAGAAATCGTGCATGTTGCCTCGTGTTTGTCGCTAAGAAGAGCACTTGCATCTCCTGTATATTATTGCGTACTCTTGCAGATGTCCTAGGGATCAAGAACCACGAGTGGTCGCAGGTGGTGTTGGCATACTGAATTCGGTCCGTAGCTTCCCTTTGCCCGTTTATTATCGTGAATCGCTGTATTTCCCAGATTACACATATTTCATTATCTACCGAGTTCATTGCCAGACGATTTCTTCTTCTTTTTATTATTATTATTATTATAAAAGTAAATATAAAATAAAATTCCTTCAGGACATGTCGTACTACACCGTTCGGAGATGCCAAGCCCGAGCTTTCCAATACCTCCACTGCCAGTTCTCTTCCTTACCTAGGTAACCTAAAGGTAGGTACGGAGTAGAACCTTGCCGTGCACGTAGCTGCCTCAGTCATTCCTCGTCCCCGACCCAAGTGCTCGCATGCTGCCTGCGCTGCACTGAATTTAGTAAACTGAACGTAGAACCTCAGGCCTAGGTAACCAGAAATTCTGCCAATCAGCTCCATTCACCGCCTTTAGGCTTCTCTATAAAATATCGTCGCGTCCCGGTCAAGCTTCGCTTCTTTCCTTTCCTTTTCTCTTTAGCTCTCTTTGCCTTTTGGCTTAGATCAAGTGTAGTATCTGTTCTTTTCAGTTTAATCTCTGAAAGATGTCTAAGGACATCAATCGTGATTATTCCTATTTTTGG
The DNA here is from genome assembly GCA_008711595.1 of Fusarium xyrophilum. Lineage (NCBI taxonomy): Eukaryota > Fungi > Ascomycota > Sordariomycetes > Hypocreales > Nectriaceae > Fusarium > Fusarium xyrophilum. The sequence continues at coordinate 4,976 of VYWZ01001795.1, forward strand.
CTTTCGGGCAGTTTCCTCTGTGCTTGCACATGATTCTGCCCACAGTGTCCCTGGTATTACACTGCCTCCAGGTGACGCGAACACTACATGGGCTCGGTTTTTCATTGCTTGCTCGGGCTTGTCCTGGGTAGTGAAGAAGACACCTTGCTTAACGCTAGAATACACAAGATGGATAGTTGGTACATGATGTTCCGGAACCTCGTGCACACTAGAGCAAAGGCTATCGCAAAAGGTATTACCCAAACTCGGTCTTGATGTTGGTAAGGAATGGCTCCGGTGGTGAACGATGCTCCCGTGCTCTTGAATATTCATCTTGCTTGTGTATAGAAGCACTATACCGTTATTGGATGCCATCATTGGCAGGTCTCATATAGAGTGGAGTTTCTCGTTTGTAGCGTTTCGCGATGCGAGCAAATGTAGGTACCTGTTCAGTATTGAGTGTCATGTGTTACCCGCTAAATACATGCGCCGTTGATCTGTGATCTTGCTTGTGTTGCGGTTTCCTACGACATTTGCATTCGTCGCTTTCTACAAGGCTTCCCAGGGTATGGGTACCTAAGGTAGGTATCCAGAATAGACAGAGGTTTGCTGCTCCCATGAAATCCAAAGCATGTTTGTTCCTCGGGGGCAAAGTGGTGCTCAAATCGACCAAGTTAGATTGGATAAGGTGGTAAAAGAGAGATGCACAGCCCAACATCGAGCATTAAAAACCGTGACAAACACCCCATATTCAGGCACCGCCAATACCCAGCATCGCAACTTTGCCGTGTGCTTTTGTCATAGGAGCAGTCCCGATTAGGTCTAGTGCCTATGCACTGGAAGCTCCTCCAAAAAGTCCACCGCAGTCACCCACATTGGCTGTCGAAACGGCTTCAACCGATACCCACTGAACAAGTCCAGTAATTCTCTTCAACGCGCTTCGACCTCTATAGCTAGTCAATATCCTCGAATAACAGATCCAGAATCCAAGCACGATATCACTGGGGAGATTCGGACGTCATGGCTACACTCGGTGGATATCTCAACAGTACGACACCCTTCCCAAGCTCTACTGCCTAAGGAACCTCAACAGCTTGCTAACACAGACCGCAGAGAAAGTCCTGATCGTTACAGCCGATTCACGTATTCTTGTCGGAACTCTGGCAGCATGCGACCAAACGACTAATCTGGTGAGTGCCCTCCTACTTGTCTTGATCATGCAAACGCTTATGGCATGTGCCTAGGTCTTGAACAACGCCGTAGAACGAATTATCCGAACGCCTGACGATCCTGAGCCTTCCGCTCAAGTGCCTTTAGGTCTGTACCTCGTCCGTGGCGACAACGTATGCTCAATCGGCCTCGTAGATGAGGCGCTCGATGACAGCATCAACTGGACAGAAGTCAAGGGTTCAGCAATCGGCGGTATAAAGCACGTATAGACTACACACTCGAAACATCGGAAAGCGGTCCGTACTGCGACATTTTCTCTCGTGTTATTCTGTTTGGGGTACAGCATCCACGGCTGGAGGTTTGGGAAGCTTCTTTCACACGGCATCGATAGGATCACAAGGCGTTCGAGTTCAGGGATTTTAGACAATTCATCTTGGCCTTCGCCACGGTATATGCTTTCAACAATTGGAGATACTTCATTTGACTATTCAAGCTGACGCAATATCGACAACCTGGACTCTATCCAAAGATGCGCTGCATGAGCACTTCCTTGAAGATGTCATGTCCGGGAGTGTCGATCACACGGTTGAGGCGGTTACCCTTGAGAACACTCAGCCAACCGTGGTCGTCGCCGGGGACCTCATCGAGAGTCAAGATATGGGGGTCCTCGTTAGGGTTTTCTGAAAGGGCGACTGCGGCTTCAGCAGGCTTCTTTCTGAATCTACGATCAACGACATGCATTCCGTGTGTCCATTGACCGCTGGTTTCCACACGGATGTCCTCCAGTTTCTCGGGTGTCTTCCATTTAGCATCATCTCGGGTCAGCATATACCATACCGTCAGGGGGTCGTGCAACGAAAGACCGGGCTCGTTTTCATCCCCCTCCATATCCTCGATCTTGCTGAAGGATTTAGTGACAAAGTGTGACACCCACCGAGCAAGGGGGCTGCCAGCTTCGACGTGAGCCTTGATGTTCTCCTTGAAGAAGTTCTTGCCAATCAAGTGAGGGGTAGTAATATCGAGGGGGCAAAGTGTGAGCGTAAGCTGGCGGGAGAGTTTGTTTGGGTAAGCTTTCAAAGTTGAAAGCTCCTGGGGAACAGTCGGCATCGTGGAGCTCGGTTTGGGGGATGTGAGTGCGTAAACCCGAGCAGCAGCGACAGCATCGGCGTAGCAGTTGAATTCAGCCACAGGAGTACAGTTTCCCTCGACATTTACAGCACCGCCCATGACGACAAGCTCCTTCACCCGAAGGAAAGTCTCGGGATCTTCTGCGGCTGCTAAGGCAACATTGGTAAGGGGACCAACAGCAAGGATGGAGACAGTGTCCACGGGACTCTCTTTAAGGATGCGGAGAATCTCATGGTGAGAGGGCGCCTTGGATGGCGTGAAGAAAGGAGAATAGTCTCCGGCTTCACTGGCGTCATCGCTGAAAATGCCTTTCCAGGTTTCAGCGGGAGACAAATCAGGATGAGCCTCATGAACATTATGCAAGCCATCGATGCCGTCTACAGAAATCCACGTATCAGTAATGGGGACGAACTGATGACCAGAGCAGCTACTGAACTTACGGAAGTAATCCGCCATCAGCTCCTCGTCGCAGAGGGGGTGGTCGGGGCCAGCAGCCACGATGGGCTTTTTTGCCTTCATGGCTCCAAAGCCTTCGGGTTTGCCAGTGGACTTCCTCCACTCAAGTTCTTTCCCAAGCACGTGGAAGAGAGAAACAACGTTTCGGAGACAGCTGAGGGGCTCTTTAGTGTAGGCCCATGGTAGTGAACAGAATTCATAAGTGTATTTACCTTTGGAGGGGGACATTGCCGTATGTGACGGACACCATAAGAACCTCAAGCTCCTCCGGTTTGGCACTGAGTGCAAGAAGCAGAGCCAGGATATCATCGACGCCTTGGAACATTAGAATTCTGGTGCTTCAGCCTCAAAATACATGACATTTACCTGGGTCGGTATCGATAATGATCTTCTGCTTAGGAGCCATTTTCTGAATTTGGAGGATATGTCCGGAAGAATCAGTGGCGACTTAGATGAGGAGATCAAGGTTGTTCAACAACTTTAAAGAGGTATACTGCAGAGGAGTATAATCAGCCCTAGATTTGTTCTCCTAGCCCTGTAGCCCAGGAATCGAATTCTTTACTTGCAGCTTAAAATTGAAATATTTCAGGTTGAAAACAGGAGGATCAGAGTTCTTGTTCACACATGTTAACTTATGCCGATGAGCGTTTCTCCCCCCTCCTTCGGTTTTGGGCAGGTGGACAGGTGGGGTTATAGTTAGTGCTAGTTGCTGAGATAAGCTTTTCACAAGAGCTATTGGCTGTTAAACCGAGTGAGATATGACTGGGCATTAATTCTGTTGGGTTCCTGTCGCACCCCCACGATAGTACATGAAAACGCCCTTCTTACATAGGTCGATGTCAGAGTTGGAATACTTGCGAGATCCGAGCCTGACGCAGGGTAGTGCAATTTGAGTTGCAAAGCCACTCCGACAGCCAATCAAACAACTCTAAAGCAAGAGTTCAAGGCTTCAGGGATAGATAGTACCTAGCATAAAGAAAGCAATTGTCAGTGACTCATGATTAACTTGTTCTCCCAGCCATGTATGTCAGACCAATGAAAAACGATATGCTGTCCTCAATTAATCATATGCTTCCCTTGATCTTTGAAGAGCAGTCCCCTAGACCATATACACATGTGGCAACAATATGTATATTCGAAACTGGTACAGCGACTTCAACATAGCAAAGTCCATGCCTCGTGATAAACCTTTCACTGGAATTGAGGATCGAAGCAGGCCTTTGGTGTAATGAGCCAATCCCAGGCATAACATCCATTGGGTTGGATGCCTCGAAGACACTGGAACCCCTGGTTTACTTCCCTACTATGGAAGTTGTAGTGGGCGGCTCCGGTATTATATCCATGAATAAGGTTGGCAGGTAGGTAGTCATCGTCTCATCAACCTCAGCCAGCCAAAGCAGGAAGTTGGTCGGAAGGAGCGAATCCAAGCTCTGCTGGATCCAATGTATAGTAGACTTCCAGTCCATTCTCCTTTCATGACACCTGACGACGTCCCCGCTACGACTGCCCTTTCCCAACAACACTTGACAGATAAATCACAAATGTACCAAAAATATAGCCATCTCCTCCTGTTTACTTCGTGTACCACGGCAAGGGGAGGAAAGAAAACACAGGACCTCGATACTAAGTGACAAAAAGACTTAGATAATATAGCCTCAGCTCAGGATAGCTTTTGCTGAGTTTATTTTGACACCCCATATTAAGGTTTGCTGTTTTCCTACCCCCCGAGGCACGGGCAGTTGCTGACTACTAAGGTTACGAAAACCTCTCCGTAAAAGTACTGTTCGATCCAAATCTCTCCAGTCAAAGTATCTCGTCACCATAATCCGCCCACGGGCTACCTTGTCTCCCCATCCCGAAACCCCCGAAACCCCCCAAGCTCCGCACTGCCTTGGCGTCGGGTGCTTTCTGTCCAAACATTGCTCTACCTCCCCTGCAGTCGGAACCAATTCAGTCAATCCCGCGACCCTTCCTCGCCTCAAGTAGCCCAAAAAAACGACTGGTTGACTTAACTTCAAGCCACCTGGTCTTCTCCTTCTGTGTTATTGCTCCAGACTCATCAATCTTCTTCTAAACCGGCTTCCGTCGTTTCTCACCCCTTTCCACATCTATTCACATTACCAACCTTTCATTTTCCCTATCTTTTATACCCCCTAACTCTTCGCCCACGACTATCAACGCTCTCACGGCTCAGCGATTGGCTGGCTCATAGCTTAGGACAATCTGGCCTTATAATTACGACAGCTTAGCTGCCCCTACCTGGCTCGATCTCACAACCACATCCCCAACTTCTTTTTGTACACAACCGTTGCTTCCACCCGCTCTGGTTCGTTAGACCAAGAGGCCAACTGTCGTCAATCGATAGACGTGCTCGAGTTCCCACGCCCGTTTCGCTTAACTTGGGATAGAACCACGGTCTTCATCCCAAAGCTCGAAACGAATCTCGAAGCAACTTCGCTCAGCCTTACGCCCCTCACAACTACGACACCCTATAAACCGTATCACGGCGGATAACATGGGCTATCTCTACACCACTGCAGGCTACGCCCTGCTCTTTGCCATTGCCTACGCTTTATATCAGCTATCTCAAGGCCAGAGAGCTGGAAACCAACCACGGGCTCAGATCAAGCCGGCCAAGAGCTCGCAGGCGGAGACTCGTAAGGAAGACCGCAAGAAGAAGCAGCGCCAGGAGGCCTTCGCGTCAGAGGCACAGGAGGCTTCCAAGAAGCCCAAGGTTGAATCAGAGACCAGTGCTGGGACTAGTAGTGCGAAGGACAAAGATGACAATGTCGACAATCGCGAATTTGCCCGGCAATTGGCAAAGGCCAAGGAAGGCACCAAGTTTGCTACCAAATCTGATGCTGGTAGGCAGCGAGAGAAGTCTGTCAAACAATCCCGCGCCAACAAGGTGGCCAGCGCCGCAGAGGAAAAGGAGTCGGCTCCGTCATCTACCACTGGTGTCGATGGTGATGATGATCAGTCCCCTGTAACCTCACCCGAGGTCGGTCCCGCAGTCGCAGTCGCAGGCGATGTTTCCGACATGCTCGAGACCGCTCCTACTCGCTCAACAGTTCTTCGTCTGACCGACACCGAGCCCAAAAAGCAGAACAAAAAGACCCTCAAGGTGGAGGCTCCTGTAGAGACCAAGAAGCAGCGCCAGAACCGTAAGAAGGCCGAGGCGGCCAAGGCTGCCCGTGAGGAATCCGAGAAGGAGCGAAAGCTTCTCGAGGAGAAGCAGCGCCGCGCCGCTCGCATTGCTGAGGGACGCGCTGCTAAGGACGGCTCCCAGTTCACTGCTGCCCACAGCAAGTCATCCGCTTGGAAGGAGGGAGCTCCCAAGGCCCCCGAGGCTGCCCAGACGAATGGATTTCATCAGCCGCTCGACACATACGAGGAAGCCCCCGCTTCTGTAGTCAATGCCCCCAAGAGTACCGACCGCAAGTGGATGGAGTCTCTACCTTCTGAAGAGGAGCAGATCCAGCTCCTCCAGGACGATGATGACTGGAGCACTGTCAAGACCAAGTCTAAGAAGGGTGCTAAGAATGCCACTTCAGTTGGATCTGGCGACGAGGCTGCGGCCCGCCCCGCCGTCCAACCCAAGCAACCCACCGGGCCTAACAAGGGTTCCCAGCCTTCTCAGTCATTTGGATCTTTCTCGGCATTGACTACCAAGGGCGGTGCTGCTGAGGAAGAGGAGGAAGAAGAATGGGATGTTTAAGAAGAGCAGCCCCACGTGGTAGCATTGCGTGTCTTTGAGGCATGCCATTACACTTTCCTTGTCACTTGTCTGTAACTTGACTATTTCTTTTTCCACCGACGAATTTCAGCCATAATTTGGATCAAGAGGTAGTGTGCCGTCCGAACACGCGCCAAGACGTTGATGGAGTGCGACAGCACAAGCGTTTGCGGTTGGGAGTTCAGGGTTTATGGTCAAATTTTCGACGAGGCGAGGCTGGCCATTCCAAAAGGTAGCCATTGAAAGAAAACACCGACGGACACAGTTCACATTCATGGACAAAAAGCAAGGGTTCGCGTTGGCCGTGGAAAAAGAAACACCGCGGTTAATGACTGCGTTGGTGGATGATGCAAGGCCAGTATTTGGAAGAAAATTGGTAAGTGTATTGATAGTCGAATCGATTGTTTGCGACAGTTGTCGGTCCAAATAATATGCCAAATGAAGCATCATTAGCTACAACTTAAGTATTTGAAGTGGTGTCTATGGAGGTAGACTGGGTCAAGTTCACGTGTTCCCTTGAACTCTCCGCGATCTCTGGGAGTTGCAAGCTGAGGTAAGGGAAAACTAGTTCAGAAAGCCAGTATCCATGCGTTGAATCTTACCCAAGCTACCTAGCCAAGTCATAACATGTCTAGTAGGTAAGGAGTAATCGTGCCATGAGGAATGTGGATTGCAGGGCGCTGCTTGAACAAGAGAAGTTGGAGGTAAGGGATTGAGTCTAGATTTGATAGCTTGTATCAACTCCAGCTTAGGCACCCTAGCCAATGGCATTGAGAACGGCACCCTTCAGCACAAAATATGTCTTTTCCTGATTTCACGAATGCTCTGTGTTTTGTTCACCGCTTCATGCGGCCCATGCATGGTCATTACATATGTTGCGGCGTGCAGCGTGCATATTGAAGACGACTACATATCACATAGTGCATTGTCGGATGTACGTTGGAATGACCAGGGACTAATTTAGTTACCAGTATCGACTTACAGGGCACGCCAGACCTGGGCCGTTGCATCTTACATATGTTAGCAGATAGTATGAATCGGATACTACTTGTACATATCTAGCATCTGCAAGCGAGCATATTCCTGTTTGTTATGGTGTTCAGTGTGGTGAGAGAATCGGGGTGTGAGTCGGTTCGCGCCGTGATAGGTCTGCTCATGATCGTGCTCGGAGATGCCAAGCCGGGTGGGTGGAATTGGGCCACCGAAGAGAGAGGAAAAGAATGAGGGGGGCCGAGCCGGAAGACGGAAGCGGGCTGCGGGGCGGGATGAGGAAGCAAGCCAAGTACCTAGCTACCTAATCCATGACGAAAGACAAGAGAACACGGGTGGAAGAACCGGCAACTCTGGAGACAATTTGAGTTATTTACAGAGTACGTGGCAGACCTTATAATTATCAGGCGTTTCCTGACTTGGCGGGATCGGGTAACGTAAGCAAGTCAATTAATTACATTTCGGTTAATTATATGATCGAACTACTCTGTATCTAGTACTTACTTAAGTAGGTAGTCTATAACTGTCACAAAGACGTCGTATACACAGATCTGCTGTTAGTTTAGTGCAGTACTGCGTAGTACACCACTGTATGTACTCTGTAGTCTCAGGTGAGAGAGTTGTTGTTATCTGAGAGTGGACCAGTCATCGGCTGATGTGAATTTCGCGGTCAAGAACCAACACCAAAGAAGTCACGAATTAATTTAATTAACTAGTCAAACTCTGCGAACCTACGGTACGGTGCTACTCTGTACGTTGCCCGGCGTAAAAGTTAGAACATGGCGTAGTTTGTTTTTACCGCGCAACGGTGGCTTGGCTGGCGGTGGAGAGCTTCGTCCATTGCTTCAAGTTATCAGCTAAAACAAACAAATGGGAGATCCCGTCTGAGACCGGATGTCACAATAATAGACAATGATGGCATCAGAGGTAGCATCGGCAAGAAATTGATTGATTGATTGATTGATCGGGCATGTGGTACTCTGTATGTAAAGCAATTCTGCCCAGTCTGCTGGACGGGGTGTCACGATTCGGCCCTCATCTTCAACTTGATATGTAGACATTACTCGTCCAAACCAGAGATGCTGATGCCGAGAACAACTCCTCTCTCTGAATTCCCCAATCATGTCAACAGCCCAACCCCCATGCACTGAAGAAGTCTCAGATGGTCCAGGCCGCTGCACCCGCTCGCTTGATCCATCCATGCAACCCCACCCAGCTCCGACCTTGGTGGACTTGAGCATATGCTGGAGGTCCCTTGTTTTGTCCCTGCCCCCGCACGTTGCGGTATTTGATGAGATGGGTGCGCCTCTTCCCCCCCCCGGTCTCCTTGATACAGAAACAGATACTATGTACTAGATATTCATGGTAAATGGCTTTACCCCGAAGACCTTGATCAACGAATCGGGCTTCTTGTGCATGGCCATGTTCTTCTGATCCTGGTTGAGTTGCATAGTTTGGTAGTATGCTGTCGTATTGGCTCGGCCGACTCTGCTGATACAACTCCTCTCCGGTTCCCCTGGACCTTAAATTACCGGCCTGCCCCCCATTATCGTCGACCAAAATCCTTGACTTTTACCGCAAAGAACTGTAACGTGCTGCAGCCGTGGCCTTCTGCAGGTGTTCCAGGCTACCTAGTTACGGATACCTACCTCATCTATCTATCTGCGTACGACCAGCCTGCGTCATTTCCAGCTGGTCGTCGACGCTGTACGGAGTATCCGTCCGTATTATCGTACCTCGTCTGTAGTCAGTCTAGGACTCGGTTACTATGGCACCTCTTTAGTCCATCACCGCCGCCACCCTAAAAGAATCCTCGTCTACCGTCCTGTCCTGTCCTCCCCCCACCATCCTACTCATTATCCGATCCCGTATGGGCCTGACCTGACGGGCCGCGACAGCAGCAGTCGTCGTCATAAACCCTGCGTTACCCACAAATATATGAGATTGGGGAATCTTGCTCCCCAGCTTTGGCTCCCTCAGACCGTGTTTTACTCTCTGGTTGTTCATATCTCGTTATCTCGTTATATGGTCGACCCATTCCGTTTTCCATCTCAGCCTCTTTACTAACCCGCACTATCAACTGTGCCCATTGAGTGCCCTGTGCAAACCCCTACCTACCTTACCTAGACAAAAAACCCAGTGACCACCCCGTTTTATCGTCTCGCGCCCCTTTTATTACCCACGATACCCTTGGTTGTCGGTCGATCACTCCCCTAAAACAGAGAGACAAAGGGAAAGGGAACGAGCACCAGGGCTAGCTGTCACTTGTTTTGGTTGACAGAATTGCGTCCTCATTCTCATTTTCATTCTCTCACATTCCTGTCCTTCAACTTTTAGGACCGAAGGGGGGACTCGTTAGCCAAGTTTGCGTCTGTCTGTCTCTTGCTCACTCACTGGGATCGGCAGAGCACCAGAGCAATAAGCCCCAAACAGCAAACGTCTCCGGTCGCTCAGGAACGCCTCGTACGAACTTAACCTCCAACGACCGGCCCCTTCGGTTTCAGCTTCACGGCCACCTTCAAGCAGAGAGACGAAGCGTTTCTACTTTTACATACCTACATTCTTTGCCATTTGGCCATTGTGCTGCGCTACGTTGCGCTCTATTCCCCTCTGCGCACCGTTCTGGCCACTGCTGGCGTTGGCCTAGGTACCTGGTCAGTCAGTACTGGCGCAGCGCCTCTTGCGCCCAAAAAAGAACGACCACCATCCATCTCGCCAAGTCCAATCTCATTTACACCATAGTCCTCCTCACCCTCACCGATTCTTGCCTTCAGCCTTACTCGTTTTCCTTCTCAATTCGGCTGTCCACCCTTCGGCATCGGCATCGGCATCGGCATCGTTTTCAGCTCCGACTATCAATCTGCTCATTCTTGGGCTGGGCCCCTTTCTCTCCGCTCCCTTGCTTTTATGTCTCCGTGTCTTTTGGTGTAACAGTTGTCTTCCTCTGTCCATTGTTCTCTTCATATAATCGTGCTCGTCGTTTCATACGCATCATCCGAGTTGAGAGCCGGCAAAGCGAAGCGACTCTTATGCCCGGTACACTGTATACAAAGCGACAGCCACCAACATGTCCCTTCCCGTCGCAATTCAATCCGCTGTCTTCTATATTCTTGCCTGCACACCATGCGCCCAAGTTCGACATCGGCAAAAGGTTCGTGAACAGTCTCGGAAGGAGCGCGAGGAGAAGGCCAAGGCAGTGGGCGAGCAACCTGATGTATACCAACATCCCTCGCCGTTTAGCACAAACCCGTATTGGCAAGAGGAAATTAGCATGGGACCATCTTTACCACAAAAGAAATCTGCCAGCAAGAATTCTAGTCAGCGTGGCCTCACAAGTCAGGGCGGAGAGAGCAGTGCATTCAGCGTATCTGAGCAGACACGTCAAGGAGGGGGCCGTATCAACTTTGGCGCTAGCAATTCCGTCGTTGCGGAGGACGACAATCTCTCCGACGATTGGAACCGGCGACATGGATATCAGCGAGAGGACGAGGAGCTATGGGGCCAATGGGGCGGCCAAAAGTTCAAGGACGCCATATCAAAAGCACGAGATTCTGCCGGTCGATTAATCGAGTCTACACTCGGACTCGAAAAGGAGGTAACAGAACAGCAACGGCACGACTTTTACATTCCGAAGAATCCTCCCATCAACGAGTACCACCCTCCCGTCGTCAGCAGCAAGATTCCTTCGCGAAATGCTCACCAATGGATGCTGCAGCCTCCGCCGCCAGCCAAGGTCATGGAAGGCAAGGTGCCTGTTAGCCGGGCTGGAAGCTCAGGGAGCAAATCGAGCGGCAGGACATTGGTCGGAAACGATATGCAACTGGGCCGACTTGTTCACGAGAAGCTTGTCATGGAGAAGCTGAATAAGGAAAACAGCAATCCTACCGAAACCGAACTCATCGAATCCCTCTTCCTCAACCGCACCAGCCAGTCTCTCTCTGCCCACCGGACTCGAAGCCTTTCATTCGACACGTCAGACGACTCGCTCGATAGTGGCTTCGCCAAGCGAAAGACACGCCTGCGACCGGTTGCCGCACCGCCAGGATACGATTCTTCTGATGATTCTGATTCTGAGACGCCCATTCCATTTTCGCAAAGTGCTATGAACCTGGGAACCCGCCGAACACCCTCGAGTGCGGGACATGCCGCGCAACGACCAAAGCTCGAGAGCATCATGAGCACAAGGTCCCCGACTGCCACCCGCATGTCCTCGAAGCAATCTAAGCGACAAGAGTCCACTCGATCCAAGAGGCTTTCAGGTGCTGCCTCCCCTGTTGGTGACGACACTGACTGAGTCGGATTCGCGTGAAACAAGCGCTCAAGTCACAGCGCGTAAGATACGACAACCCCCACGTCCTCATTACCTCTTCAAGACCGTTTCACCTTGCCACCTAACTCATTGCGGTCTTGTCCCGTCTCTGTTTCACATGTCTTGTTACCCTCTAGCATCATTATCTTCACCGTCTTCTCCAGTACATCGTTTCAGCTCATGTTGTTTCTCTTGTTTTATAAGCATTTATATGGGGCCGGTTTTGGTTTAGCATTGGGCGGCATAGCACTTGGGCGTTGGAGCAGGTTACATGATTTATCTTTTCTTTGTCTTGGATTCTGAAGCACCAAAAGGCCGGCGGCGATGCGTGCTTTGAAACTGTCGAATGACGTATAAATAACACTGCGGCTTCACTACGCAGCCTTAAAAGCAGATGTCCTCAGCAAAACATCAGCTGGGATCGAAAAATAGCAAAATTGGTTTTTTTAAAAAAAAAAAAAAGACCCTACTTCCTTGTCTGTGAACTGCGACCTAGTGAAGGCCGAACCGATTTTGACTATTCCGTTTGATTGAACGATTATGCATATCGGCCTTGTAGGTATCGGGTATCATGCTGTCATTTCCTTCCATCTCACAAACGCCGGCCGTGCTGTAGTTTTTGCCTCATGTTTCTCTCGCCTCGCAATCTCAAAGGTGCATGCCTCCTTCATTGTCGTCTGTACCTAGGTCTCGCATTCGCTCCTCTAGTGCCCTGCGAAGCTGCTCGTCGCTCAGACTTCCACCCTCTGGCCGACCAGCCTGACGATCCACCTGCACCTCGCCGTTTCGAATTGTCCCCGTCTGAAAAGTCCCATCGTTCCATGCATCGTGTCGATTCTCGTTGTCAGATGCCGCGGTACTAGATTGAGCGTCTCCATTGACAGCAGCCGCGTCTTCATCGTTCTTACTAGTTGTCTCATCCCGGTTCTGGAATTCCGTCCAGCCGAGTCCACGCTCTTCCACTTCTGCACGGATCAGAGCTATGCGCTCAGCCATGCGATCAATGACTTGTTCGTTCTCGCGGATAGCATCAATGCAGTCCTGGTCGGGCCCCGAGGATTCAACAGACGGCGTGGTCTCTGTGCCCTGTGCAAATGGCTTGAGCTGGTCATTGGAGTACTGTAGATGGGCGATCGAATTGCGGATTTCAAGGACTTTGAGGTGTAACATGCCCACCGAGAGGTCCTTGAGGGCGGCGGCGAACCGTGCGGGGGCGATTGGTGTGGTGTCGGCGGATGTGGACGTGGAAGACATGATCAAATATGACGAGGGCCGCGTGAAGAGGTGTAGTTGGGGATGTGTACGATATGGATGTAATATGTAATAACTAGTTAGGGAACTTCAAGAGGTCCGCGGGGCAGTTGAATGCAATGGTGGGGTCCAGGCTTCTAAACGTCCCGAGTAGTGGCGGTACGTACCCTAGAGTTGATGATCCTTGACATGCTGTGACCAAAATTATCGGCCTCATGCGTCCAAGATCAATTCATGCACTAAGAGACACCATCAATCCATCCACTGTCCCCCTCGCTGTGGCTGCTGTGGTTTTATTCGAGCCGGTGGCTCTCTAGGGCGCATCTTGCGCATTCAATCATCATTCACAATGAGTCTATTCGCCTGCCCCAATTCTTCGAGGGTGCTGCTAAGGTCTGCTCTGCAGAGAGCAGTATCAAAGGCATCAGTCTCTGCGGCCCAGCCGTTTGCGCCAACCCGATGGATTTCAAGCTGCGCGTCAAGGAATCGGAGCGGCCTTCTACCGTCGTCCACTTGTTGTCGAAGTACCATTTTTAGAACCAAGAATAACTCGTACGAGACCCGACGAACGATATTCTTCGATAAGACGATCCGAAACTATGAGGACTTGCCGAGAGACTACCGAGACCATGTCGGCCTTCAGTTCGGAAGCAAGGACCTAAGCGATTCAGAGGTTGTGAAAGTGTTCGGAAGGGGCATCAATCCGAAAAGAGCGAACCAACTGCTGCGAATCCTCCACGGACGTCGGGTTGCTGGGACTCTCGACGATCCAGCCTTTTCGGTCCATACATCTCCATACACCAAGGCTCAGATTGTCAAGGGCCTCGAGTACCTACGAAAGTCAGTAAAGGTTGATGAAGTGCTGAACGCGGGCCTCCGAGCAGAGGATGAGCTTGCACAACTTGAAGTGGAGAAGGAAGCAGCCAAGAAGCCGAAGCAAGCTTCCAAGAAGAACAAGGACGAGGCCGAAACTGCAATCGCCGAGCCATCCGCTCCAGTTTATAGACCAGACCCCGTCTATGGCCACAGCAAACTTGACGAACTCCGGGCTCAGAATGTCGCAAAGCGAAAGGCGAAGGAAGCCCTCGAGGCAGAGGCACGGAAGGCAGCGGAGGCGAAAGGGGAGGCAAACTCTGGCACTCTGGCTAGTCTCGACCACAAAGCGGAGAGACAGATCGCTAACCCCAAGATTGCTGAATACTATAAGAAGGCACAGTCTGATCTAGAAGCTCCTGTAGAACTCAAGACCTGGGAGCGGGTTCTTCCCTCCGCTACTCTCGTTGCTCTCGTCATTGGCTTCCTAGCTGCTGTAAGCACTGTTTATGAAGAGCCTGCTCCCCGGTACCGTGTCTTTCCCGACATCTCTACTGCACATGCGACACTGGGAGCCATTGTTGCTGTCAACGTGCTTGTCTGGGCAGCATGGAAGGCCCCTCCTCTGTGGAGATTACTTAACCGCTACATGATCATCGCTGTCGGTGCGGTTAAGCCAGTTTCCATGTTCACTGCACCCTTCTCGCACCAGTATTTTAGCCACCTGCTCATGAACATGGTTCCCCTCTTTCTCGTTGGATCCGCACTGCATGATGATATCGGCCGAGCCAATTTGCTTACCCTCTATGTTGGCTGCGGTGCGGTCGGCTTTGTGGGCAGTGTGGCTACATATGCTATGCGAGGCATGCTAGGCGTTACAACTTTGGGCGCCTCGGCAGCAACGCTGGGTGTTTGCGCCGCATACTTCTGGGAGCATCGTCTTGACGGCTACAGATTCTTTGGGCTACCCCAAGACGGTGTGCCGGGCATCATTTTCCTGGCGCTCATATGCGTTCCTCAACTTGCTGCCTTTGGTAAGACGGTCAAGTTGAAGATTGACATCGCATCGCATTTGTGCGGAATTCTGAGCGGTATTCTCGGCATGGAGCTGATCAACCGAACAAGAAGTGAGCGCGAGAAGAAGACGATCGATGTGGCTGGTACTCCCGTCCGAGCGGCACGATTGCCTCGACCTAATGGGTCAATTGAGGGATCTAACTAAGACGAGATGAATTGTACGTTAATGTACTGTATCATTTTTGCTTGTTTGACACTAACTAAACTGAATCTCTGCTTGTAAGATTTGGCATTGTTGTGGAACGTCGTGACATGAGATCTATATTCAAGGCACCTACCTACCTTGCCTGTCTTAGTTTCCGAGGTCGTCGATCCATACGCGCTAAGTTAAAACAAGGATATGGCGCTTATCGCGCCTAGGACTTCTGCGCGGAAACGTGCCATCTCCACTTGTGGAAGTTAGTGGGGTTTATGGGTCAGGGCCCATGAAAGTGAACGGTCCCTCTAGCAACCGACCAAGGATTGATTTGTAGGGGAGGCAATAAAACTTCCACTGGGACCTCATTCCTAATTCATAAAAGGAATTGAGGCAACGTTGCCTAAGTTTGGGGCCTACAATCAGTTCAATTTGGCATCTCTTGTTGTTGTTTGATTTGTTTGCACTGGAAACACTAATGCCCTACAACATATGCATTTACTGTTTGCTTTAGTTACTTATATTGGATGCATGGTGCCCTTCGTTTGGTCAGCTACACGCGATTTCGGCAAACTGGTAACCTGATAAAAACCATGTCGAAACAACTCATCATACACACTCTCAAGTCCAGCTTAGGCTCCAAAGGATTTCCTTTTTGTAAGTGAATCACGAGGTACGAGATACCGATGCGCTTATGACTGGCTTATATAGAGAGTGTACAGCATATTTCTTTGGATAGGTAGCATCACACCATAAACGAAAGCCCCAGGAACTAACTCGAGACCTTGTCATGGAGAAATATATGAATTTAACCTTTATAGATTTGCAGTCAGCGATATTAGTGAATACAGCGATTGAAACAGCTTCGTGAGAAAGTCGCTATCTGCGTCACAAATAATCGGATCCGCACATGGCGGTCAATTTCGACATGAGTGACAGACAGTGGCGCAAATTACATGCATATGGAGAAATGCTTTAGCCGATTTCGGAAACCACTCTAAAACCGAAACAATTAAACCTGCGTGGGAGCTAAAGAGGTACGTGTATAAGGAGTACAGAGAAGTCAGTAAATTCACGGTCAGTGCTATGATGTGTTGAATGCCAGGAGAGAGAAAATGGAAAATGATTGCCTGATCCAATGGCGAGTAGGAGCTACTCGTTGGGCATTATTTAGCTCCCACACTCGCTGCATGCAGTCCAAGATAAGCTAAAGTGAATCATCATACCAGCCCCTCCTCGGGCCAGACTCAATAGATACAGATAATACCTCATTGTTTGAAAATGCTTCCTAACCGAGACTACATCTCAACCGACCATTGACCCCCCCTTAGTCATCCGACCA
>VYWZ01001806.1:0-10801 GCA_008711595.1 Fusarium xyrophilum
CTTATTATATTATAATATGAATAAGGAAATTCTAAGCTAAGGCTTAACTAAAGATCAGGATATTCAATTTTCTGCTCATCTTCTATAGTATGTCATCACCTGAATATGTTACAGCCAGGACCCCTGGTCGCAGATGTCAACTTAACGTCACAGTGAGCAATGGATATCATCGGACCGTTATGCCAATTCCCCTGACACCTTTTCTGGGGTCCCCCGCCACAGGGGCCATGTAGAGGCATAGAAACCGAAGCCTAAAACATTATGAACGATCTACAGAATTAAGGTATCGTTAAGGTTAAGTCAGGTCTATGGTTTCGTGGAGCAAGGGCAATTTTAGACTTTTGTGGCCGAACCTCTAAGTCAACTTATTAAAAAAGCTTTTAAGCTTATATAACACCTTCAGTTACTTGCTTACTTAATCTCGTGGCTTACTTACAGCACTCAGTATTATGTAGTTTAAAGGTTAAATAGTATAATTTCGAAATAAAAGCCTGCAAGGTTGGTACCCATGCTTAAATGTACTATCCCGTGAACAGCGGTAGAGGAAGCCTCTATAGACTTCGACTTGACTTTGCTCTGCGAAAGTCTTTATAGAGCTTTGACTTTAAAAGCTTATCCAGCAGAGTCTTTCTGGACTATAAAAGGAGCCATTATCTCTCAACCCATTTGCTTTTAGTTTTTACTCCCCCCACCACTTCAACAATCAACCGCACAACACAACCTTTTCACTCAACTTCCGACATCACCAACCATGGATCCATTCTCAAAGCTCCCTTCACTAATCCAGAGTGAGATACTGGTTCATCTTCAGTCTGACATAAGCATCAAGAAGGTAATTCAAGCCTCACCCTCTATGCTCTGGCATTTCGTTGCTTATAAGAAAAGTATTCTCCGCCGCATTGTGAACGACATCTTATATGAAGACACCTCTGGTCATCTCCTTCGAGATGTTCTGGGAATCATCTACATCTTAAATAAAACTTTGGCCAAAAAGTACCTGGAGACGAAAATGTGGGAAACCATGGAGCTGCCCGATACCTTGGAACAGGACCACCTTGAGTCACTCTGGCGACTATTCTCCCGCATGATCATCTTCATTGAAGATTATGTCTCAAAGGCAACAAGTGAATATCTTCCAAGAGCTTACCTCGGCATTCCGGACATTCTCAATGGCAGCGGAAGCTACTTCAAAGGGCGGAAATTGGACACTGAGGTCGTTGGGATCACGAGCCTGACGAAGACCGAACGACATCGGTTTTTGACTGCCTTTTTGAAACATGAGCTGTTTTGCAAAATTTCTTATTCGCGGAAAACACTTCCAGAAGAATGGCCTACCATAAGAAAGCAGCTATGTGCAATGTCCAAAGACTTCGACTTGACGATGTTGAATTCTGTCCATGCATACTATCGAGGGGTATATGGAGCTGTATTTGCACATTGCCAGGCGTCCTGACTACCCGATATACCGGAACCTCCCAAAACATACCAGTCATCTGACACAAACATCCCCGCATTGTTCTCGATATGCATGACTTTACCCTGATAACACTTACTTCAGCCCTGAGGCATATGAAGAGGATATGGAGATAGGGCGATATCTGGCTAGCGAACCTCCTGGTTTCGGATTGGACTGCTTGTCACAAATACTATTGTTCATCAACGGAGCAGCAGGACGCGAACGCATTCTTAAAGCGTGGCTAAAGACACTGCGTTTTCGGTCCTCCGTACCATGGCTCTATCTGCTCCCTAAAAGGCTTGCCAAAAGGGAACTTCGTCACTGCAATCGACCCCTCGACAGCTGTGACGAAGTCGAAGACGGAGAGACCCGTAGGGACCAGCGCGCAACCAGCGTCAGTAGTTGGAACCCTCGGCCAACCTCCGGCAAATATCATCTTCCCATTTATCGGCAACGAGCTCGGACTCTATTTGATGATGTTAGGCTGTATTCCAAACACGGCAATCATTTCCCGACATCAGAAGAGCTCGCTGGAACGATGAAAGAACTCAAGAAGACGCTTGCGCCAGATATTGAGCGCAGCCGAAGGCGCTCCCAGAAGTGGCAGGACTATTGATTGGGCTATGAGAATTCTGGAGGCTCTCGACCAACAGTGCAGTGAGGGAGATGGTCAGGCTTCTACCAAAGGGCATCTCGGGCCTTGCGTCAGGTTTTTTAGTGCTCCTAATGGAAAGCTGCCTAGCATTATGAAGGAATACTGATGAGGGTTGGCGTATAAAGAAGAAGTGGTAAAATACAAGAATACACGGAGATAAGGCGGCTTCTTGAAAGTCCGCTCAAATTTCCAGCTCTAGATGATATCTTAACTAGAGAGCCCCCTATCGCAATATATGCAGTATGATAATACATACACAGTGAGGCGGTAGACAATATTAAGACTCTAGTAAGCATACTATTTAAGAATTAAATACTAGTTTGAACTAATCGCCATGCTAGTACAATGGTACGTTCACTCCACCCATGGGCATATCGCTCTCGCTAAACGTAGGTTAGCTAGCTCCTCAAAGTGCCCTAAGAACTCTTCGCCGCCTTGATAATAACGTCGCTAGCTTTTCAGCAACGATATACAAAGGTAGTGCGATGTAGAAACCAGGGATCTTAGGGAAAACACCAGCATCAAGAACGCGCAGGCCCTCAGTACCCCGAACCCTGAACTCGGAGTCCAGCACAGCCATGGGATCATCATCAGCGCCAACAGCTGCATTGCACGAAGCATGGTGGCCCCATACCTTATCCTTGAGGAACTGCTTCGCCTTCTTCTCACTGTTCGTCTGGCTTCCGGGCCATACTTCGGGGAAGTCGCCGTCAAGAGGGATCAAGTCGTTAAATGCCCTGCGGGCGGATTGGAAGCCTTCGTATGTGGCTTGGAGATCCTTGTCACCTTCTCCGTTGGCGTTGACGTCAGTGTCGAAGTAGTTGAAGTTGATGTTGGGCATATCGCCGGGATCGGTTGACTTGAGAGTGACTGTGCCAGCGTTGTTGCGACTGTGAGCCTTGAGGACGATTCAAGCCCAGTGCTCAGCGTCTGCGAGTGAGTCGGCGGTATAGCCAGGGAAGTAGCCCTTGAACTTGGCCGGGGCACCAGAGATGAGGAAATCGGGCTCATCCTCAGCGACAGAGGACTTGAGGACAATAGCGATAGCGATACCATTTGTGCCGTACACACCCTTGGTAACAGGCCCAAGACCCTTCTTGTACTGCTCCAAGCAAGGGTCCGGCTAGGTCTCAAGGAATATACACTTGGATGTGATGACAAAGTCGCTGTCGGTCTTACCAATGACGGTGTTCTCATACCGATCCTACGTATTGGTTCCAATACCAGGGAGATCGACCACGACAGGAATCTTGAAAGAGTCAAACTCCTTCTTGGGACCGGTACCACTGAGCTTCAGGAGCTGAGGTGTGTTGAAGGAATCATCAGAGATGACGACTTCACGCTTAGCCTTGACGTTGCCGGTACCAGTGGGCTCAGCTGAGCCGGAGCGAGGGTCGGCACGGTAGAGGCTTGCGCCTTACATGTAGTTGACGCCGGCGGCACGAGGCTTGGAGCCGCTCTTGTCGAAGTTGATCTTGGTGACCTACGAGTATGTGAGTACCGAGGCGATACATGAATATTGGTGCACTTGCAAGAGTGTTGAGCTTTATGTCAAGATTGTACTTGCGAGATCCATCCTTGCTGGTATCCTTGGCAGCGTCGAGGATAAAGTCTCCGGGGCCACCATGAACAGTGTCAGTCATGGCCAGCGGAACCTGATAGAGACCAGTCTTGCTAGCCTGACCTGGCGCATTCAGATCACGAAGCAAGACTTGACCAAGGCGTGCGATATTGTTCAGGACGAAGCCCAAGAGACCCTTGCCCATGGCTGAGCAGCAGAGATGATCAGAGATAGAAGCTTCTGATCCTCAACTACCAAGGACAATGAGGTCAGAGAAGCACCCAACCAGCCACTGAAGCCGTGACCAATGATACTGCTGGGGAGATACATGTTCTTCTCGATCTTCTCAAAGTAAGAGCGCATGTTATCAGGGTTCCAAGAGTCATCACAGGTGTGACTGGCGATATAAGACCAGTCACTGTCATGAGCGGCGACGATGACGAGGGCATTGTGACGAGTGCAGCCACCGAGAGTACCGGCACGAGGATCAAGAACGCCCAAAGGCTTCGCACCCTTAGGCGGTTTGAGTCCAGTATAGTAGCTACCATAGGTCTTTTGGTAGACCATCTTGGAGTCCTTCTTTTGTTGCTTCTCGTGAGGGTAGTGATTGACGAAGTAGTTCCATCGAGTGTCCTCAAACTCAGTCGACATGAGATGCAAGGCGGGAAGCTTCTCAACCCAATCATCGCCAGAGTCACCGCCAGCGTCGACGAGAAGGACTTTGAAACCAGCGACGGCGAGGTTGGCGGCGACAGGGCCACCACCTGCTCTAGAACCGACAATTATATACTCATATTCAACGGCGGTATCTCGTTTGCCGATGAAAGGATTATGCGACTTGGGAGAAGAACTGTCAACGTGAGTGTGAGTGTGAGTGTGAGTGTGAGTGTGAGTGTGAGTGCGAGTGTGATGCAATAAGCGAGAGACTGAGGGACCTACAAAGCAGAGGCTGAATCAGCCAGAACAGAAATGCAGGTGATAACGAATGACAAACGCATATTGGCTACTCAGCGCCAAGCACTTGGAGAACCAAAAAAAAGTGTGAATGGAATGAATGGACGCCTTTCTGGAGCATGAAACCAGAATTCCAAATGCCGTGCCGTGCTAAACAGATAACAAAGAGGAGAAACTAGGACCCTGCCGCCCAAAATACCACCAGACCCCGCCTGTAGAAGAGATCGCCAGGAGGTGTTCCAGGAACAGAAGCACGCGTTCGGCGTTGCACTTCCGGATAGAAACGTCGTATGAAAGCGGAACTTAGGAGTCTTGATCAGTTTCCGCTTATCAAGGACGGACGAAGGATTCAGTGCGCATCGATACAGCAGATTGACGGAATCCTTCTGATGCCCGACAGGGAAAAGAAAGGAGAGGGAATGAAGTCATTCGACGCGGAGAGCTTGGGGTTCGTAAGCCCCTGGACTAATGAGTTGACAAAGCGGTGAAGTTTGGGTAGAAGGGAACTTGAAATGCCGTCCTATTTGGTTGGTGACAGGGCAAGGTGATCAGTGTGACATCGGCCAGGGTAGGGAGCTTCCATCTGTCATCTTGACAAGTGAAACAATTGTGTTAAATGGGTGTGACACAGTGAGTGACATGAGAGGGTACCGGAGACAACAGACTTCAGGTGCCATATTTCGAGTCATAGACTGCGGAGATCTGCCCGTGCCGCGAATGACGATATTCAAAGTCTAGAACATTTGATATCGCCCATTTCATTACGGCAGGGCTGACCGTTGGGCTAGACTACGGGGATCAGGGCATACTTGTCCTGTCCGTGCTCTCTGTATTTAAAACCTTTATAGCTTAATGAAGCTTTATTTGAGTAAAATCCTAGTCCTAAATATAACTAAATCTCTAATGGATGAACCTTTCTACCTGATATTACTAATCTATATAACTTTTGCCTTATAATAATTATCTTACTTAATAACTTAAAGTTATCTTTATATCAGATTCTAATAATCTACTTTTACCAATAAATATAATATACAACATACTTAGGCTACGTTTCTTTTAACATAATCAGCAACAAAGAGATCTCAATTCTTCCACTCCGTAAACAGTGAGTCAGGTAGCATACTAAGTAACCAAACTTTTCCAGGTCCCATGACATGAGACGATGATCGACATGATCATACAGGCTCAGACGGAAGAAACTTACAAAAATGCCAACGCTAAACACGAGCATGAGCTGTATCTTGTTCTTCAGCGACATCGAGAACCCGTAAAGCTCTGTCAGCGGTATAACCATCATACCAACATCAAGAATGATGTTCAAAATGGCTGCAAACCAGCCCTGAAGGTTGTTGTTGTTGCACTTGGCCTTGTACTCCTTGTCCCAGGCTTTCCAAGCGCCGTCAATCGGTCTGCATTGTAAGATGGACATAAGCTCAAACGTGATGAAGTATACGACGTTGAGACCGGTAAAGATCCAGCATGCCATTCGGATGTGTTTGCCAGGAAATACTTTCACATAGAAAAGCAGGATGGAGATCTTGAAGACGGGTAGAGCTCCTACATGGAGAAGTTCGTCCCAACAGAATAGCTGCCACGCGTCAGTGAGGTGAACGTGGCCGAGGGAGGTGCACCCACGTAAGGAATGTCGGTGATGTCGTCGGGTTTAACGTTCCATATATCTTTTCCCAGTCCGACCCTTGAGACTGTCAATCAGTCAGCAGTGAACTGGCGCAATACACAAGCGTGGACTTACTCTGCACAGACAAAGCATTGAGCGGTATCATCATAGCCTGTACAAAGGCGAGCTGCTGGCGTTGAAGATAAAGGTGTTGATACATACCACGGCACAGAGCATGATCCAATCGTCGGCTCCCCATGTTTGCTTGACAACAAACACTCTGGCCATTACATGTAGACCGAAGCCGATGAGGCCGAGAATGAGAAAGACGATGCCGATAACCCATGCCAGCGTTGTGCGATCGCGAAACGGCGCGTTACAAGTATGCTTGGAGTAGCTCTGAGTCACTAAACAGCCAATCAGTAACAGAGTGGGATGGATGAGAACAAACTCACACAAACTCTCCCTCTCACCGCACAGTTCGCCGCGACACAAAGCGTGATCTTTTGATAAGCTGAAATAAAGCCAGCACTAGTGCCAGCGAACCAAGGAGCTTCATTGCCAGCCCGGATCAAAAAGACCATAAACGGGATGGGCACCTCGGGGCGGAGAATGACAGAAGAAGAAGAGAGAACAACAGGTCGGGAACGCCGGGTGGATTCGTCCCTTTCAAATCATCAACGTACAGGAGAGGACAACAACAACAAACAGCAATGATGAGGAATTGTTTCGCGTCAGGATATCCTGGTGATCAGAGCCGGTTCTGCTATGCATGTTTGTTTACCTGGATTAATGTTATGTTGCTCTGAACGATGATACTCTCTACAGAGTACTCCATGAACAGCTCGCGAGCTAGCCGGCAATCTCAACATAGGAAGCCGGTTGATAACCAAAGTCCACTGGCTACAATGGGAACAAGCTCACTAGCGAGAGAAAACTTGCTCTGGAGTACGGAGTACTACACCGTCAGCCTGATTTTTTTTGGCCTGTTTCTTCAGAGCAGGGGATGCTGGGCGATTAACAGAGCGATAATTTGGTGGGGGTAGGGTATCCTTGCGTCTGTCTAGAAGGATTTGAACCCCTGGTGAAACGTTGTGAGCAGCATCTGCTGGTTCCTTTACGCTGGGACAGACACCAAGTGTCGCTTGCGCGAGACCCAGCGATTTGGATCCCTCCTGTCAGAGTTGACCTGCATGCTGAACATGTCACGACTCACGACAGCTGTCAGACAATCTGCGCTGACTCGAGTTCTCCCTAGCACAGACTTGTCCTGCACAGACTGAATTACTCGTGCAGACTTCCAAGACACACAAAATGTCATGCGTTATTTTGAGTTTCCCTCCAAAGTCGGCACTTGACTAAACTTATTCCTATTCATAAACGCAGCGTCACATCGGGGAACTCAAAGCAGAAAACGTGAAACGCCCGCCCAATGCCCCTTTAGCGTTTTTCTTCTTCAACGGGTATTGCTTGCCCGATTCGACCTAAGTGATGTGATTCACTCAATTACCGAAAGTGGCTGGCTTGTCCACCTACCTGCATACCTGTCCCGGTTCCTTGGTTTATGTATGTATAGCCCTGGTTATGGCGGATACTCGGATTATGCAACCTGTCAGGAAAGAGGGGAAGTAAATTCTGATATCGATGCGGACGGAACATGTTGCGCAATAAGGGTAGATGGGGAATGAGATAGCTAGCCAAACATATTGTATCTTTTTCCAATCCTCTCGGCATTTCTTTTACATACTTTTCGTCACTCTTTTTTAGTACGCTCATTTACTAGACTAGCTACTCATCATGCAGTGGCATTACTTTCTTTCATTTTTTCTCTGCTTTGGTGTATATGGCTTCCCGTCATACCTATAAGGACCTGCCGGAAAGGTCGTTTCCGAAAGACTCTCGGGCAAGGTAAACGATGCCGTTCGAACTTATGATCAGAAACGTTCACTTGGCCTCGCGAGCAAGCCTATTAAGGTAACTGGCGAGCACGAATTTATCCCACCGAGCTTTGAAAAGGGCGATCAACGAGGGCCTTGTCCTGGTCTCAATATCATGGCGAAGCATGGATATATCAGCCGCAAGGGCGTTACAAGCCTCGTCGAGGTAGCAGCTGCCATCAATCAAGTATATGGAATGGAAGTAGACCTGGCTACCATTTTGGCGACAATGGGTGCGGTCTTTGTCGGAAACCCTCTATCGCTCAACCCAGGCTTCTCCATCGGCGCCATCGCCAGCGGCTCACAGAATATTCTGGGTAACCTCTTCGGGCTGCTGGGAACACCACGAGGTTTGGACGGCTCACACAACATCATTGAAGGTGATTCGTCCAATACGCGAGATGACTTGTACGTCACTGGAGATGCGTCCACCATGAACATGAAGCTGTTCCAGTCGCTCTACGACTCGGCTTCTAAGGAGGGTACTTATGACTTTGACGCTTTTGCAAGGCGACCCGAGACCCCAATTCCATGAGACTGTTGCTACGAATCCCAACTTCTACTATGAGCCTTTTACGGGGACGATTGCGCGAAATGCGGGATAATTTTTGGCTTGCTGGTTGCTGTCGAACCATACTGTTGGAAGCACTGAGAAGTTGAGAACATCATGGTTAAGTAAGCTGCCTCGGACCGTGCGACTAA
The DNA here is from genome assembly GCA_008711595.1 of Fusarium xyrophilum. Taxonomy (NCBI): domain Eukaryota; kingdom Fungi; phylum Ascomycota; class Sordariomycetes; order Hypocreales; family Nectriaceae; genus Fusarium; species Fusarium xyrophilum. The sequence goes on from VYWZ01001806.1 coordinate 8,887, forward strand.
CTTGCTGATAACAGATAGATATTGGAACACTAAAGAGCTTCTTTGCTGTTATAGAGAAAGACGGAAAGCTTGTGTATAAGCGCGGCCACGAGAGAATCCCTGAGAACTGGTACCGCAGGTCAATTGACTATGGTCTCATCAGTCTCAACTTGGATCTTCTCAACCTGATCACCAAGTAACCTGAGCGTGTAGGTAAGTTAACCTATAGAAACACAAAGATATACGATAACGAATGCAGCATCGGAGGTAACTTGGGAGAGGTAAACAGCTACGCAGGCGTCGACGTAAGCAACATCACAGGCGGAGTTCTCAAGCTCACCAAGCTTCTCGAAGGTAATAACCTGCTCTGCTTCGTCTTTGAGATCGTCAAGACCGTTGCGCCAAACTCTCTGTCTACTCTGTTCTCTATCATCGCAACGCCTCTTGAACTCATCACCGACGCTCTCGGATATGCAGTCTTGAAACTCGCTTACCCGGCCTTCAAGGACTTGACTGTTGGTGGAAAAGACTTTGAGGATGGAATTAAGAACAAGTTCCCTGGTGCCAGCCTGGGTTCATCTGTAATCCAATCTCTAATCATCTGACCACCCGCCAGTGTAGCTCTATCTTCGCAGATTCTTCTTACATGATACTATTAAAAAGGTTCATCACATCTATACCATACAATGGATCGTTTCCACTGTCCCATAAGCTTTCTATCGGCGCATAGAACCCTATAGAATGCCTTTGCATTGGGTCCTTTGCAAAGAGAAGGTGCCAGATCTTGAGCCATACGAGCAATTTCCGTCATGATTCTATGCTCAATGGATATACACGGTGCAGCGAGACAGTACACCGCAATAGTTGTTATTGCTTGAAAACGACCAGTGAGTTCTTGGCCTCGGGGAGATCAGGCACCTCGGCTAATGCGACGGACACCAGTTCCCATGCCTTTCCCTTCCCAGGCTCGAAACTACCACCGCCGTCGTGGAGACTACCGAGAGCGAGGACGGAGTGGTAAAGAGCAGAAAAAGCGGTGTCGTTGATGAGGATTGTGCTTAGATCAGGGCTTGCGGCGGTGGAGTAGAAAGTCTCCCGATCTAGGTGAGGGAAGAGAGGATGGACTTATTCGTAGTACACTGCAGTGAATTAAATCAACGTTTTAGCCGATGTCAGCGTAGATAACCTACTAGCTATGTACTTTGCGGCCGATAAATAATTCATAAATGGAAGGGTTAGCGTAGGTAAATGGTCAGGCGAGATACTGGTGGTTATCTTGGCCCTGTTGTTGATTACAGAGGACAGTCGCCTGATAATGTCATTGACTTTGTTATTTTGAAGATCTGCCGAGAGCATCTCGAGTCTACTGTCGGAGAAGAACGTGACACTGTGGGTGCCGCCTGTGGATAATGATCCGGAGGAGTTGTAGGCGCACTCAAGAGACCAATTCCCTGTTAACAGGTTTAGTCTAGAACACCGACTTTATAACCATGGCATGTTACTCACCTTGAGGGAGAATCGTTCATTAGCATTAGGTACGTCTGTCGATGAGGACTCGAATAAGATGCGATCTATGAAGAGGTCATTTGGTACAGGATGAAAGGCGGCATCTCGCTTCAAATCTGCATCATGCTAGACAGGTAAGTTCCTATCGAAAGTAAGAATTCACCAAGATATACTGCAGGATTCTGCCCAGCGGGGCTGCCATTATTAATCTTGATGTTTAGCGACTCTTCGCTGGTAGTAAGTAGTAAGTTTCGATTAACTATCAAGTGTTAGACATGATACAACCTCGGGATGGATAAGACAGACCGTTCTTCCGGAGTGGTATTTTGCGCGTCCCGAATCGACAAGTCACACCTCGGATCTACCGTATGCACGTCAGTTCTAGTCCGCCTTTACGGCTGAAATACGGAAGGCGATAGGGCTCAGCGTG
>VYWZ01001807.1:0-28421 GCA_008711595.1 Fusarium xyrophilum
GATCCGAGCGTGTGCCACAGTCGCGCCACTGATCCCCACTTTTGGGGTGCCGGCTACACCGAGTGGGATGCCGGCTACACGAGCCCAAAAAAAAAGGAGGGAAAAGAAAGATCAAAGAAAGAAAAAGAGGAGCAAAACGACAACGGCAGGGTTCGAACCTACGCGGCCGAAGCCAACAGATAACTGAATTGAGTTCAAGTCTGTCTCCATAACCACTCGGACACGTTGCCTTTAACTGTTGTACGATGATCTGTCGAGAAGATAATATATACTCTTTAACTAGTTAAAGCAACGAATCTATTGCCATATCTCAGCATGATAACAACCTAAGTGCGCCATTTCATTCGTTCCGATGTACGAACTCCACGATTTATTCCATCTCTGAAGGACGGGGCCTTTTCATTTAGGGCACGGTCTTCATCGTCCTTTCCATGTCGAGGCTGCGCAATCAGCGACGCGGCGCGAAAATTCACCATCAGCTCCATGCCGCCATCCAGAGCAACAACACGCAAATTGTTCAAGAATCCATTCTCTCGGTTCAGCATTAGATACTAACTAAGTTAGTGAAGGAACATCCAGCACGTACTTTGTACTGGAAACTTTCACCAACTGCTCAAAAGTCCACCTGACCTTCTTCCTGCTCTCTCCTTCAACCAAAACACCTTCAACACCCATTCCTCATCATCTCCCTCTCGATAACCAAAACACCTGCGCCTGTCAAAATTCGGATCTCTATATCATCACTTTCATTTACTCGCCGTTCAACTCCCTACACTTTCTCTTTTTTCTTCGGAATGTTATCTCCTGCCACGCGGCACGTAGAAGCTCACGCTGCGCCAATCGTAGTCGGTTGCCTCTTAATGTTGTTGCCTATGTTGTAAGTTCTCCCTTTACCTGTTTCTACAACTTACTAAGCCATATTTATAGGCCAACATTCAGCATGGGATAGAAGCCACTATAAAGAAGACCCATTCGAGTCAACATGCTTTTTCTATTTGCTTCGAAATCTCGTCTTCTGCCACGCGGCATGTGAAAGCTCACACTGCGACAACCGTAGGCACCCTCTGTCGCCCCGTGGAGGTATGTATTTAATAAGTTCTACTTTTGCTAGTTTCTGCAACCCACTACTTTAAGTCACATGCATAGATCAGCAGTCAGTCGAGAAAGGGGGGAACAAGAACAATGTATGGAACAAGACCAGGGCCCAGAACGAGCAGGCAGAGAAGCTTTGCCGACAAGCCGACAGACAAGCAACTAAAACTCGGAATACCTTGATATTGAGGTGATGTGCGAAAATAACCAGTATCAGGTCCACTTGGTAGACACTAAAGTACATACTTGAGACAGAAATGCTTGTCGCTTATAGTGGGAGTCACCACGTGAACCTTGATGTTCGTGATTTTTGTTGGATTGTTGATCATGTCCTTTATACTTCGTACCAGCGCGGGTCAATTGCTGAATTTCCGTTAGCAAACACCTGTAATTATTCCGAGTGCTTTACAACTGTAATAATAAGTTTTATCTAACGTGCGTCTGTCTATTGATATGTTGATGGCTAACTGATTAGCTCGATCGCAATCAAGCACGTTGCTCAACGCTAGACAGACAAATATCGGAGACTGAGCGAGCATTGAAGAAATGCCAAACTATCCCGCCCCGTCTTATTGAAGCCGCCACTGAGGGCACATAGGTAGTGGGGCACCTTCCTCCACTTCTTACCTTAGGTTCTTCAATGACGTTCCTCCGTTGGTGTCATGGAAGCTGGGTTTCACCCCTACATCAACTGTAGCTTTCAATTTGCGCTTATGTACTCAAGGCCTAAATCTTAGCAACATCGAATCAGCGCGTCGCACCTTAATCGCTATCTTATATTCCAGACAACGTACACCTGCCATTTCACTCTTTCAAAATGACGATAGCTTCGTGCGTGGTCGATCGATAGCTTTCACGATTCCCCTAGGCTCCCCACCAAATCATGGGTCAAGGGTTCTCCCTCGCGACGCCGTCTGTCGGCTCCGCAGGCATCGATATCTCGGATCTTAGCGATGTTCACTTTGAGAAGAGCATAGGAAATGCGAGGTTCATGAAGTCTATTCGTGGGCGTCACGAGAATGGTCTAGTGCTCGTCAAGGTCCTGGTTAAGCCGTACGCCGACGTCAAGCTACAGCAATACAAGAAACAGATAATAGGTAACCTTCGGGCGTTTTCGACACCCTCCAGAGATGTTCTAACCAAAATCAGAGCAGAGGAACGCGATAGACAAAATCCCCAACACGCTCGGATTCCAGCGCATTATCGAGACGGAGACCAACGGCTACTTGGTCCGCCAGTTCCTTTACAGCTCACTATACGACCGAGTCAGCACTCGACCGTTCCTCGAGGACATCGAGAAGAAATGGTTGGCCTTCCAGCTGCTTTGTGCTCTTCGCGATTGTCATGCACGCGATGTCTACCACGGCGATATCAAGGCGCAGAATGTCCTCGTGACCTCGTGGAATTGGCTGTACCTCTCCGATTTCTCCTCCGCCTATAAGCCTGTGATGCTCCCCGACGACAACCCAGCTGATTTCTCTTACTTCTTCGATACATCAGGCCTCCGAACCTGCTATATCGCCCCCGAGCGCTTCTATGCTTCTGGAGAGGCGCCGCCGAAGAATGCGAAGATGACATGGGCAATGGACATCTTCAGTGCTGGTTGTGTTATTGCGCAACTATTTCTTGAGTCGGACATCTTCAGCCTCGCACAGCTGTACAAGTATCGGCGTGGCGAGTACGACCCTGTGATTACGCATCTGAGCACCATCGCAAACAAGGACCTCGCCGATATGATAGCCCACATGATTCAGCTTGACCCCGAGAAACGATACTCAGCAGACCAGTACCTAGAGTTCTGGAAAGGCAAAGTATTTCCACACTACTTCTACAATTTCCTGCACCAGTATATGGAGCTCATAACAGACCCTTCATCTGGCAACAGTCCCATGTCAGGCACTTCGACAAATCTTGGAGAAGCTGATGATCGAATCGACCGCGTATTTTACGACTTTGATAAGATCTCATACTTCCTTGGTTATCAGCTTGAGAAACGCACCTCAGACGAACTTCAGCCGCCTCCTAGGCTGAGCCTATCTCATTTCCCAGTGAGACTTAACATACCGAATCACAACCATACCGTATCTTCCGAGTTAGAGCCACCAGAAGATGATGGAACATTGATCTTCCTGACGCTGATCGTGTCTCAACTAAGAAACACTGCTCGAGCATCTTCACGAATCCGCGCATGTGATGTACTCCTTGCCTTTTCTGAAAGACTAACTGATGAAGCCAAGTTGGACAGAGTTTTGCCATATCTCATGACACTTCTCGTCCCAGATGAGACAGACCTAGTGCTGATTGCGACTATTCGCACCATCACTCAGCTTTTGCAACTGGTGCAGACAGTCAATGCATTCAACTCTCATGTCCTGGTAGAGTATGTATTACCTCGAATGGAAATCGCGTTGGGATCTAGATCAAGGGCACCCAGTTCCTTGGTCAGGGCAGCTTATGCTTCTTGTCTCGGCAGTCTTGCGACTACTGCACAGAGATTCCTTAATATGGCCTCAAGCCTTCGAGCTGATGGCTCGATGCCTATTACCGATCCTGAAGTCGAACCTGGAGCGGATGCCAAGGCCAACTTGGAGAGCGTCTTTGACAACGCTGGGCGACAGCTTTTTGAGGTTCTTGAGAGCCATTCGAAACAATTGGTAGAAGACCCGGATATTTCGGTTCGCAGAGCATTTTTAGCCTCCGTACCCGAGCTATGCCTCTTCTTTGACCATCATTCAAACGATGTCCTCCTTGCTCATCTAAACACATATCTGAACGATCGAGACTGGATGCTGAAAAGTGCATTTTTTGATACTATCGTCGGCATCGCAGCCTTCATTGGAAGCACGAGTTTGGAAGAGTTCATGCTCCCATTGATGATACAAGCCTTGACTGATCCAGAGGAGTACGTGGTACAGGCCGCTCTCCATTCGCTTGCTCAGCTCGCTGGGCTTGGCTTGTTATCGAGGCCCAAGGTGTGGGAGCTAGTTGACCTCATCAGCCGGTTCACGATGCACCCTAATATATGGATTCGCGAATCAGCAGCAGAATTCATATCAATGTCGGCGCGATATTTACCACCTGCTGATATCAGGTGTAACCTGATGCCTCTTGTAAAACCGTTCCTGAAAGTGGAGGTTCTCTCTGACTTTTCCGAGCTCAACATACTTGATGCTCTCAAGAGGCCATTGGCTCGAAATGTCTTTGACCAGGCCATAACGTGGGCCTTGAAGACAGAACGCGGCATCTACTGGAAGCCCCTGCAACAGCTCAGACCATTGTTGTTCGGCTCCAGGGGGCCAACATCAAGCCGTACCTCTCGGGTGTTGATGCAAAGCTCCATGGGGCGAGTGGCTCGAAATGACGAAGATGAGCAATGGTTGACAAAACTCAGAAACCTCGGACTCAAACACGAAGACGAGTTGAAGCTTGATGCCCTACGTGAGTTCATTTGGCGTCTAAGTAAAATAAAGGCGCGTGACAATTCTACATCAGATGGTGCCGCATCCAATGGTGTAGTATCTCTCAAATCATTGGGAATCACTCCTCAAACGGTGTTCTTCAATGACGCGCCACTTCGAGACCCCAATGCAGTCGTGGATCTTGAGCCACCGTCGGAGCCTTACACAATTGCAGATGCCCTCTTAGACGCCTCCATGACTATTGACGACTCGACTGGCGGAAAAAAGAGGGTCAATAATAACCGCCGAGCTCAGAGCGTCGGACCTCGTTCATCACGCCGGCTCCTTTCACCAACTAGTGCTGGTCGAACGCATACTAGAGCACCTTCCGCAGGGCAGCTGATGCAGACAGCCGGCGATGGACCCTCTCAAGGAGGAGGCTCACCTTCTAGAAATGCAGTGCGCCATCAGGCAAGTGCCCTGAGTCTCCTTGACCGCAAGGACAAGAACAAATCGATCGCACAAACTGGCACCACCGACGCGAATGCATTTGGTGAGGTTGAGGGCCCTCTTGCTCAGACCTCAACCGACCAGCAAGCTTCCTCTGGAGGGAATGCAGGCGACACGGCCGGCTCCCGGGTGTCGAAACACAGTTACGCAGGTAACGATCCAAGCATACAAAGAATGTTGGATAACATGTATGTTGATAATTATCCTCGTGATGTTATCGAATTTGGGCCTATGGTCACGCCGATCAAGAGGAGCAAAGCAAGTCGCGCCAGTGTTCAACCTGGCGAGGAACCCTGGAAACCAGTCGGGCAACTTGTTGCAACGTTTTCCGAACATAAAAGCCCCATCAATAGGGTGTTACCATCCCCTGACCATGTTTTCTTCATCACCGGTGGCGACGACGGCACTGTGAGAGTTTGGGATACGGCTAGGCTCGAGCGAAACATTACACACCGTTCTCGTCAACTCCACAAACATGGAGATAACACGCGGGTTGTTGCCCTCTGTTTTGTAGAGAACTCACATTGTTTTGTTAGCTGTGCATCCGATGGTGCCGTTCACGTAGTGAAAGTTGACACTGTATCTGCTGGTGGCGTTATTAGGTACGGCAAATTGCGCGTCTTGCGAGAGTATCAACTACCAGATGGCGAGTTCGCGGTGTGGTGTGAACATTTCAGGCAAGAATCGAACTCCATTCTTGTCATCGCTACGAATCGCTCAAGGATTCTTGGTATCGACTTGAGAACCATGAGTCTCCTATATACTCTCGAGAACCCAGTGCACCATGGAACGCCAACTTGCTTTTGCGTGGATAGGAAGCGCAACTGGCTTTGTGTGGGTACCTCTCATGGAGTTGTTGATCTCTGGGATCTGCGTTTCAAGATGAGGCTCAAGGGTTGGGGCCTACCAGGCAAAGGGTCAATCTACCGAATCTGCATCCACCCTACTAAAGGCCGTGGCAAATGGGTATGCATTTCTGGCGGTACTGGACAAGGCGAGGTGACGGTTTGGGACCTGGAGAAAACCGTCTGCCGAGAAATTTATAGAACGGGAGGCAGCAAGGATGGGCTCAAAGCGTATGAGCCATGGGACGTGGACGAAGATAAGCGAGAAGGCATGCTCGGACGATATGCTACTAACATTGAACCCAACGAAATCGCCAGTGCCGATCGTGGAGTTCGTGTAATGGTTGTCGGAACCGCAACTGCAGAAGACTCGAGAGACGTGAGGCACGCCTTTATCGTCACTGGCGGATCAGATAAGAGACTTCGCTTCTGGGATCTGTCTCGGATGGAGAGCTCGTTCATCTACAGTGGACTGTCCCCAGATCTACCTAAACCGACTTACACGACCTCCCACCCAACAACGGCGCTGACGTTGAACACGGAGCGTTTTCCTAGACAAGCTCCAACGGCCCCTAATGCTGGTTCTGGATCTAGAGCCAAGTCATCGACTGCCCGACCACCTCGATCGACAGTTATATCCCTTCAGCAACAACAGTTGCTGCAGTCTCACGTGGATTCTATTCTAGATGTGGCGTTGTTGGAGTTCCCCTATATTATGAGCGTTTCGGTGGATAGGATGGGCGTCGTCTTTGTGTTTCAGTAGAGCCGGGATACGTACAGCTGGTGACACGATGCAATGTATAAAGACATCAAGAGCAATCACCTTTTAGTTACTTTGATGGGGGCTTGTTTCCGGATAGAACAACTAAGCAAGAATTACATTATCATCAACCGCTAAGCTTAAGCACATTGGAGTTTGTCCTATCAACTGCAGTGTGCGGAACAGTAAGAACTTCTAAAAGGGTGCTTAATATACGTGAAATTTTTCGAAAATATCGAACCACTCCCCTATTCCCTGATTGACCTGTATATGCAAACTTACCTGGATTACGGAGTAGGTCTACTACAAGTAAGTTGAGTCTATGGTGGCTGGGGCCTGTGTGCCACTCTAAGCTCAAGCCACACGCGACACCAAAAATTTTCCCCACGCCTCGTCAAGTCGCAGCCTTGCCTTACCATAAATCAACACTACCGACGTTCGCACGCCCTTCCAAACAGTCTCCAAGCTCGATCACGCAGCGAGCCAAATCCAAATAACTTCATTTCTGAACCCGAGGTGACGGCTCCAAATCCAAGATGCGGCTCACCGCCGACCTCATCCGGGATTCCCTATCCTACCTCAACCCGCTCAAGGAGCGAGAGCTTGATCTTCGAGGTGCGTTTTGAAAAGAGCAGATGCTACATTTTTGATCTCTAGAGAGCGCAGAGTTGATACAATCGTCTTTGCGGCGTGAACAGGCCACCGAATTCCCGCGATTGAGAACTTGGGTGTCGCTGGTGTAAGTTCCAAATTCTCTGCCTTGTTGCTCTGTTGCTAATAGCTTAGCCTCACGATGCCGTCGACTTCACAGATAATGACATTCAAGTACTGGGAAACTTCCCATTGTCACCTCGCATAACGACCCTTCTACTCGCACGAAACCGCGTTTCAAGCATTCAGCCCTCTCTGGCTAAGGCCATTCCAAACCTTGCCAACCTGGTGCTATCGTCGAACAACCTGACAGAGCTTGCGGACTTGGATGCCCTGGCGTCATTCCCCCGCTTGACGCACTTGGTGCTGTCGGATAACCCCGTTTCCAAGAAGGAGGTCAGTTTGAGGCGTGTCCACTGATGCAGCAATTACTGATGCATGGTGCAGAACTATCGATACTGGGTACTTTGGAAGTGTCCTTCCGTGCGGTTCCTTGACTTCGAAAAGGTCAGAGAGTCCGAGCGGGAGAAGGCTCGCGAGCTCTTCGGAACTGAAGAAGAGCCAACAGCCCTGGCTTCAAAGGTATGGACATCGCCAATAATAGAACAGTCGCATGACGCTAACAACGACACAGATCCAGGGTATCAAGACCACAACCTTCAACACCTCGACCGACGGCTCGGATGCGCCCTCCAAGCTTTCCCGAATAAAGCTGACGGACGCTGAGAAGAAGCGTCTACAGGAGCGTATCAAGAAGGCTACCAGCCTACAGGAGATTATCGCGCTGGAGAAGGAGCTGAACGAGGGACGTCTGCCTTCTGGTATTCATGGAGATGCCATGGAGGAATAAATCTTGACAACTATGATATCAGGCTGTGTACCACTTGTTTTGGGGATTGCAGAAAAAATGCTATGATTATTTCACTTTCACGTTATGGCTATCACCCCACCCTAAGAAATGGAAGTTGACGCCAAATATCAAGATTGTCATTTGTTTTGTGATGTACATGGTGATGATGGACCGCTTTTGTCCTCGTTTTCCAATCCAGCGGACTAACGGTCAACCCTGCAAACGCCTCTTTACCATGAGCCACCAAGCAAGTGAGCAATACTATGACTAGCCAGTCATTGCTACATCTCCGTCTCGATTCGCATCAGAAGCCTGTCTGAACTCCAACTCAAGCTGCAAGTTCGGGTCATCTTGTCTATCATGATGAGCCGCGGAGTTGCCGTTCACAAGAGGCCTGCCGACGCCGTTTGCCAGAGGAAACTCAAGCTTCTGGTTGGTATTGTCACCTTGGAGACGGGCCTGCGTGGCCTTGGCCTTGGCCTTGATGTTCTTGTAGGGTACGGTCTTTGGTACCACGTCCTCAAGAAACTCGAGGTTGTCATGGTGTGCAACAGCGCTTGCTATTGAAGTTAGATAGGGCTGCTGAGTCAAGTAAGAGGGAGCTAACTTACCAACATCCTTGTATTGGATGTTTCGACGAGGTTTGCGGTCCAGCTTGGCTTGGTTATGTGACTCTTCTGCAAGATGCTGAACAAACATTTCCTATGTCGCATAAGTACGACGGGGGTGAGCATGGGTAGCGAGCACATACGGCAGCGAGAGTTATCACGAAAGCTGCATTGTTGGAGCACAGACCGATATCTGGGTCTTGTGCGATGATCTTTTTAACTCTAGAGACTATCATCGTGTTAGATTGGGACTGGAGAGTATGGCCAATAGCTTACGAGGGAGCTGATTCTGGCCTGTAGGCTCCTTTCGAGGAGGAATGGCGGTGGTGTTATAAGGCATGGCGGCAGTCGAGACAGGAATTGCTGGAAAATGTGAAAGGGTCAAGTAGGTATGAGTGAGTTAGAAGAGCCAAACAGATGCATCAATGCGTGAGGCGGATGGCTTTGTATTGGTGAGCGACCAAGGCCAAAGTTGAGTACGAGGATAACAAAGTTGTTGGAGTAACCAGAAAGTACGAGGCAGAACATATGGGAGAGAACGAAGATAAAAAGACACCAAAATGAAGTGGGTACACGGCGAATTCAAGATTGAAGGTGACAGACACTTGAATTACACGACCATCTTGAACAGGAAATGTGAGCCGTACCTTGACTACAAGCGAATTCTCCAAGAATTGAATGAGGGGTTGCGAGTCGAGAATGAAGGGAATATGAGGAATATGCTTATGTAGGAGAATAGTAGACGTTTTTTTTATCGCTACCAATGGCCGATGAGTCGAGCTGAATGCTGAATGTGAAATTACTGTTCTAATGAAGTCAAGATACAGTGAACGAAGAACGATATTCACTAATCAAGTCCCGTCTGAGACGCGATGCTGTGGCTGAACCGAAAGCCACACACATTCAGCTGTCAGCATCCCTGTTGGTCACTACGACACTCACCATGTAACAACGTTTACGAAATAGCCTTTACCAAGGAAACAGCTCTCATTTTCGCCTCGCTAGCATTTTTGATCAGTCAATCCAACCATCCCGACCTGTGCGACTTCAAAAGATAGCGGTTGAGCGACGATGGTCGACTTGCCTGAACCATGAACGTGCGACAGTCATCCTTCGGCTTGGCGCCCCCTGGACCTGGGCTTGAAAGACGTCCCTCGGTGGTATCGCGTTTATCCTCCGTCTTTTCGAATGCAGATCAAGAAACAGGGAGTACAGCACGGACAGGGGCTGGACTCATCGAGGAGGAGATTGCCGAGATTAAGAGATATGAAGTATGTTGTGGGACACTGGATATGCGGCTCTGTGCTAACTAGCTGGACCAGGACTTTACAACAATAGGTATGCGACCCGATCGGCCACAACACGGACTTCGATACTGACATACTACCGGTAGACTGGTTGCAAGATGCGGCGCGAGAACAAGCTAAGCGTAAGGCGCGAAGAAAGCAAGCGGCCGGCCTCTACGATAAAGGACAACCTGGCTGGCGATATCAGCTGTGGAGGAGTTATGACGCAGCGCAAGCCTGGATCGTGGTAACAATCATCGGTATTGCTATCGGCTTGAATGCAGCACTACTCAACATCATTACAGAATGGCTCTCAGACGTCAAGATGGGCTACTGCGAGACAGGCTTCTATTTGAATGAGAACTTTTGCTGCTGGGGGGAAGAGAATGGTATGTGGTTTCCAGGGTATAGCGACATGGATGATGCTGATACCGAACAGGCTGCGATCAGTGGCACAGATGGACTGGCTTCGAACCCTTCAACTGTTTTATCTATTTCGTCTTTGCAGTAAGTGCCAAGTCTTCACTCGCACTTGTGCATACTGACGGCATAGACTCTATTTGCTTGTGTTGCGGGCACCTTGGTTAAGTCTTTTGCACCATATGCCGCCGGTTCGGGTATCTCTGAGATCAAGTGCATCATCGCCGGGTTTGTTGTGAAGGGCTTCCTTGGATGGTGGACTTTGATCATCAAATCAGTTTGCCTGCCCCTAGCTATCGCCTCTGGTTTGTCGGTTGGAAAAGAAGGCCCAAGTGTACACTACGCCGTGTGTACCGGAAATGTGATCTCTCGGCTTTTCGACAAATACAAACGCAACGCTTCCAAGACCAGGGAGTTTCTGAGCGCCTCGGCAGCTGCCGGTGTCGCTGTCGCCTTTGGCAGCCCTATCGGCGGTGTGCTTTTCTCTCTTGAGGAAATGTCGAACCAGTTTCCTCTCAAGACATTATGGCGAAGCTATTTCTGTGCCCTGGTAGCGACAGCTGTTCTCGCTGCTATGAATCCTTTCCGAACGGGCCAACTGGTCATGTTCCAGGTCGAGTATAAGAACGACTGGCATTTCTTCGAGCTGCTATTCTACGTCCTGATCGGTATTTTCGGAGGTCTCTACGGAGCCTTTGTGATCAAGTGGAATTTGAGGGTTCAGTCATTCAGAAAGAAGTACTTGAAAGAGTATGCAGTTCTCGAAGCAACTTTGCTAGCAGCGGGAACTGCCATTATTGCCTACCCAAACGCCTTCTTGAGGATAGACATGACAGAGAGTATGGAGATTCTCTTCTCAGAATGTGGACGTGGAGAATCGTACCACAGTCTTTGCGAGCCTGACAAGAGGTCGTGGAACATAATTTCACTGTTCCTGGCGACGTTCCTGAGACTTTTCCTGGTTATACTATCCTATGGATGCAAGGTCCCCGCCGGTATCTTCGTTCCTTCAATGGCAATTGGAGCGTCCTTCGGAAGAACAATTGGAATTCTTGTTCAAGCTATTCACGAGGCCAATCCCACCAGCGTCTTCTTTTCCGCTTGCAAACCTGACGAGCCTTGTATCACACCAGGTACATATGCCCTACTAGGAGCCGCTGCGGCACTCAGTGGCATCATGCACATCACCATATCTGTGGTGGTCATCATGTTCGAGCTCACAGGTGCTCTGAACTATATCCTCCCCACCATGATCGTCGTCGGAGTCACCAAGGCTGTCAGCGAATTGTTTGGCAAGGGAGGCATCGCAGATAGGATGATATGGTTCAGTGGAATGCCATTCCTTGACAGTAAAGAGGAGCACAATTTTGGAGTTCCTGTTTCAGCTGTCATGAGAACCTCTGTTGTTTCGATGCCCGTTCATGGACTTACCTTGGGCGAGGTCCAGAGCCTCCTTGCCGATGATCGATACCAAGGCTTCCCCGTGGTAGAAGATAAACACACCAAGCTACTTGTTGGTTACATCGGTAGGACGGAGTTGCGATATGCCATTGATAAGATGAGTCGAACCTCACCGTTATCAGAGACTTCAAAATGCACATTTGCACCATCGTCGGCCAATCTGTCCAGTACATCGCTCAACAACATCCATAGCGACTCGTCTCACTCTTCAACTCTCGACTTTAGCCGATATGTTGATGCAACACCCGTGACGGCTCACCCGAGACTACCCCTCGAGACTGTCATGGAGTTGTTCCAAAAGATCGGGCCTCGAGTTATATTGATTGAATATCATGGCAAGCTCACCGGTCTCGTAACCGTCAAAGACTGTCTGAAATACCAATTCAAGGTCGAAGCCGCCGAGAACCCCAAGGATGATCATCGTATCGAAGAAGGGCAAGAGCAACTATGGAGCCTTTTCCAAAGAGCCGGTAACTGGTTCTCTGGCCGAGTCTCAAGATACTCAGGAGGCCGAATTCGCCTGACAAGCAGTTCTGGTGGTGAGCGGCCACTGGGGAGAGGGCAAATATTAGATGGTGACGAGGAGGTGCTCGATGAGGGTGTCGAGCTGGAGAGTCGGCGGTGACTGTATGACCATGTTGATCATTACCTTTTATTATCTGTCACTATAGAGACGTGCATGATGACTGGTGTTCGGGATTGAGTCTATTTTTCAACGTATGCTAAATGTCTCACTTCTATCAAAGATTCAACAGCAGGTCTCCTGTGGCATTCTGCACGACGCCTGTTTGACTAGCCAGGCTGTCTATCGTGTTCTCCCATCCGACGACTCTCTACCCAAATCAATGACATCCCCATCGTCATCCCGCTGCGCTCCATCATCTTCAGTCGGCAAAGGGACATACCTCGGCCCTTCAGCAGCGGCCGCAGCACCAGCACCAGCATCTTTAGTCTCATCTTTCCGTCCCACGATGACATTGCCTGCGACAAGAAGCGCAGCACCAGCCCACCACAAAGGAGGGAGAGCTTCTGAGAAGACCAAGGCGCCTAGGACAGCGGTGACCATGAAGTTCGTGGATGTATTCATGATGGAGACTTGAGTTGTGGATGTACCACGGGCCAGAGCCTGAGTAAACAGCGTCCACATCTGAAGCATGTAAGTGAATGATCAGAGGTTCGACTGGAAGTCACTTACAACACCATTGAATGTTAAATTGAGGACAAAGAATATCTGGAGTTTTAGTTGTGAGTCAAGTCAGAGCAAAAGAGATCAACTTACGCCTCGAACGAGATATTCGACTATATGCTCATGAGCGGATAGGCCGATCAGTTTCGCAATGCTGTCGGATAGGTTGGTTGTGAGTTGCGTAGTTGTCCTGAGCAAATTAGCATACCATAATCTTTGAAAGCTACCTCTTCACAGCGAAAGGTCCCCATGGTGCGATCTGCACTATACACTCGGAACAGCCTCTCCATATTTGTCACGATATGAGAAACATGCCCTTGTACTTACAACTTTGCAAGAACTCCATTGAAAGCAGCACAAGCACCGCTAGCAACTGCAAAGAACATCCACTGCGACCGCAGGCTCCAATTACTTGGTGACGGCATCTCAGGGGATGACTGTTTCTTCAAAGGTGATGAAGAAGGAGGTCCAGCTTCTGGCTTCTGGCGTTTACGGAGCATGGTCGTCGGAGTCTTCGGACTTCTTAGGTTGGTGAGAATGGAGGGCCCCTTATGATGATGGATTGACTTGGCATCCATCCCTGTTAGAGGCCGAGAAGTGGTCCTTTTAGTGGGGGACCGACCGCCTGTCTTAGGCAGAGTCGCCCCTGGTTAGAGACGTTTAAACAAACCAGCCTGGGTGAGGGAAGAAAGAAAACTCGGGACTTTGATCCTGCATAAATGACAATAAGACCTAGGTAACACGGGTCACCTAAGTCACTTAGGATAAGTTTAGGATGAGTTTAGTATGCTTTTTGCTGAGTTTATTTTGACACCTTATATCAGGGTCTGATATTATCTTGCTCCATGCGAGAAGCCTGCGGCACCACCAGAATCCGGGGAAGCGAATTATGCGTCATGCTGCTGTTATCTCACGACTAACTCAATAACATACAGTCCAAACAAAGCAATTTAATATCATTCTTGACTAAGCTTCTGTTGACTGTGCATAAATTCAACTCTGGTTTCCTAGCACTGAGTCTTGTGCTTGACTTCTTTCCCACGAAAAATCAATGTCCTGTCGTTATACCCCGTAAAGAGCCAGGTTCCAAACGCCGCCCAATGCTGAAAAAGCAGAATTTCAGTAGTTTCCCAATTTGTGAAGGTTGCAAATCCCTCTCTTCGTGTTCGATCGTGCGCATTCGTGAGTCGTTGACTTATTGTCCCTCGCCAGGCTTCTTAGCGTTGCAGCTAACAATCTTGACCTTGTTCGCCGTGACGGGCTGACTCCCATTTTCCATTTTGAAGTTTACGTTCTTGATCAAAAAGGTCCAGACTTCGTCGCAGAATCGGTAGGTGTCGAGGCTTCCCTGTAGAGGAGGCGGTTAGTTCCAGCCGAGATACGTGCGCCGAGCTCGGAGGTGTTCGCCCACCTTGAACTGAAGTCTAGCTTTTACGTTCTTCTGAAGAGCCTCAGTGATGGCCTGGTCAAAATTGCTCAGAATCTTCATAGCAAGTTGAGGGTTGATGCGCTCGTCGCTGATGAGATCATCAAGGGTATCTGTCAAAGCAAGACCAATGCTGCAGTGAACCATGTTAGTCAGGCTGTCGAATAGCAGCGCATAGCAATATGGCGCAGTACCTGCTTCGACGGTACAGCTCATAAAAAGATTGCGCTCCGGCAGCCATGATTTCGGTTTTGAGGTTCGGGCGGGCAAGAAGTCGGTCGTTGAATTACTATTCTCGGTTTTGGGTGGTTGATAGTTTGTCGAAGGCAAGGTTGATGAGATGCATCTGCCTCGAGGGATGTACAAAGCGGGAATGACTAAGCGCGCTACAAGCCGCCAGTCAGCCTCGCATCATGTGACGTCGGTCCAGTTATTCCAGTTGCATCGCAGCTTCAAGGTACCTTGAAACAGGAGCTCCTTCAAGCTCAGAATAAGCCACCTTCATCCGACCCGACGCTCACCATCGCCAACACATCAACCCCTGGACCGTCGAGATAACAATTCGAATACCGTTGTAATGAGTCTGTACTATGGAGTGGGCGGCATTGGGTCGTTCTTGACCATCGTTGGAGCTTGTACGCGAAACCCGTTCCCCATAGGCGTTGATACTTGGAGGTTCCCTTGTGCTTTTCACTGACTATGATGCTGTCGTGTAGACATGCTCTTCACCGGAAGTGGCGAGTCCTTCGATATCGGCGGTTTTCTCGAATCGGTTTCGCCTTATACATGGGCGACGCTAGGAATCGCGCTTTGTATCGGTCTCTCTGTTGTCGGCGCTGCATGGTGCGTATACCCTCAATCAACAATCCTAATAGCAGCACAGCTCTGACGCATTGGCTCCAGGGGCATCTTCATTACCGGCTCGTCGATTCTCGGAGGTGGTGTTAAGGCCCCTCGTATCCGAACCAAGAACTTGATTTCCATTATCTTCTGTGAAGTTGTCGCCATTTACGGCGTCATCATGGCTATCGTCTTCTCGCAAAAAGTCGAGAACGTCTCTGGAGCCGAGCTCTACTCCGCCAACTCCTATTACACTGGATATGCCCTCTTCTGGTCTGGTATTACCGTCGGCATGTGCAACCTTGTCTGCGGTGTTGCCGTTGGAATCAACGGCAGCGGTGCTGCTCTGGCCGATGCTGCCGATCCTTCACTGTACGTCATATATCTAAAATCATCATGACTTGGACCAGCTACTTATACTTCTCTAGCTTCGTCAAGATTCTTGTTATCGAAATTTTCAGCTCAGTGCTTGGCTTGTTCGGTCTGATCATTGGTCTTCTAGTCTCTACCAAGGCCCCTGCCTTCGGCGAGAAGAAATAAACCCGTCACCTATCCATCATTTACCTTAGACATCATCAAGCCCGGCGGGTTTACCGACGGCACCACCTTGTGTGTTCAAAAGAGACGGAGCGCGTGCATGCATTGCGCCAATAATATTCGGTCAGGCGTTTGGAAGATTGGCTTGGGAGGACGTATTTTGGCTGTACCTGTACCAGTACCAGTATCATATGGAGGTCGAAGTCTACATCACGACGAGATTTGAACTACATGTTATCAAAGATCTTTATCTCATGCAGGAATGTGCATTGTATGTTTGGCTGTAGCTCATAACTGGGACTTGGACGAACTTCTAAGCAGCCTGCACAGCGCTCAATAGCAAAACCTCAACCTTTGACCCCTTCTCCAGTTTTCCTGTTCCAGTAGGCAAAATGACCAAGGCGTTAGCTGACCTCAAGCTTCCGACCTTGGAGCTGCGTTGTCCTCCAGTACTGGTAGCTGAGAGAAGCCCATTCTTGCCAACTGTGACCACAGCTCGATGATACTCGGGTCTAGGGTCAAGGGGGAAATCGTGCGAGATGAAAGCAGGTACTCTTGGGAGGCCCTTAGTCGAGGCGCCAGACAGCTTGTGCAGTGAAGGGAGCACAAACAAATGGAAAGTAACCAGAGCCGACGCTGGGTTGCCGGGAAGTGAGAAGATGGTCTTGGTAACACGTTGGCCCGAATTGTCCTTGACATGAACTGTGGCAAAGGTGGTTGGTTTTCCAGGCTTCATAGCAACACGCCCGAAGTGAATAGTGCCTCCAAGAGAACGCTCAATCGTTGGTTTGAGGAGATCGAGCTCGCCCATGGAGACACCACCGGTGGTAATGAGAAGATCTGCACGTCTGAGGCCATCACGGAGCGTCTTCTCCAAAGTGTCGGGCTTGTCACTAGCAATGCCGAGGTCGATAACTTCATAACCCCATTCCCTCGCTGCGGATATGAGAGTAATTCGGTTGATGTCGCGGACTTCGCCAAGTTTTAGATCACCCGGGCGGTTGTACTCGACGATCTCATCGCCAGTCGATAGTACGGCTACCACAGGACGACGGTAAATCTTTGCTTCTGAGACTCCAACAGAAGCGAGAAGACCGATCTCACCGCCCACACCGCTGATAGTCTCTCCCTTGTTGAGGATAACTGTGCCTTGTTTGACATCACTACCAACTTCGCGGATGTTCTCACCCTCCTTTACTCCGTCGACCTGAATCACAACTTCCTTCTCCTCCTTGCCATCATCTGACATTGTTTTAAGGACAGTATCCTCAACCATAACAACAGTCGTGGCACCAGGAGGCAAAGGGGCCCCTGTGGTGATTCTAGCCAGTTCTCCCTCATTCAGAGCCCCGATCTCACCAGGTGAAGCATGAGAGATGGCTGTTACTGGGAAGATGCCCTTGAGCTGGCCATCCTTGGGGGCCACAACTGCGTAGCCATCCACAATACTGGCGCGGAATGCCGGAACATTCTCCCTAGCCTTTACGTCTTCTGCCAGAACTGAGTTGATGATGGACTGATCAACTGGTGCTGAGATAACCTCCGGTTCAGGGGTATGCCCTTCGATCAATGACAGGGCTTCTTCGACTGGCAGCATGGGGTAGGGCGATTCTCGATATCTACGGGAAGGTCCAAGTGAAGGATCATTAGAGATAGTAGCTCCGGGCTTTGTGTGTCTCACGAGATTTCCATGCCCGTGACCGTGGCCGTGGTGATGATGACCGCATCCACCGGCAGCTGTAGACTGGACCCCTCCGCCTGTGAGGCCTGCTTCAGCTTCCAGTTTCTTGATTCCTCCAGAGTGAATAGCTCTGGAATTGCCACCTGCAGCCTGGATACAGGCATGGGGTAGGGTCTTGACGATGGCCTCTAGGTTCTCCTTGGCGCCCTTGGGTGAACCAGGTAAGGTCACAATGATAGACGAGTTGCGGACTCCTGCTACTGGACGTGACATCATTGCAACTAATAATCTTGTTAATACTATCTGGTACGATACTGTAGGCGATATTGCTTACAGGGTGTGACTGTGAGAGACGCTGCTAACATGCCATGAACGAGGCCTGGCGCTTGCTTATGAAGTAAGGGAGTGACTGCCTAGATACGATTAGCGCTCAATGGCTCATAAAGTATTTCTATTTAATACTTACTTCTGGGGTAGAGTCTCCAGTAGCAAAACCAGTTCCGCCAGTAGTCACAACGAGGTTGACGCTTTCGGGGCCGTCGGTCCAGGTAGTTATTTGCCGTTGGATAGCGAGCACATCATCCGAGACAATCTTTGTATCGTGAATTTCCCACTTCCCATCACCCTCATCTTCCAGTACTTGGGTGAGTATAGGTCCTGAAGCATCAGCAGAAGCGTCCTTGGCTGCTGTCGTCGAGACGATAAGAAGCGCCGCTTTTAAGGGGCCGGAAGCCATGGTTATTACGCGACGCGAAACGAGTAACAATTTCTGAAGAAATCCGTTTCATAGAATCAAATATTACCAGTGCCTGTATATCTTTGTCAAAGGTACGGCTTCTACAGGGAAAATGAGCATAACTATATGGTAATTGAGTTCATCAACTGATGACGGCGGGGAAGCTCCCTCGTCTACGGCCCCGCTGGACCGCCCCGGTCTTGGTGGAGCAGACCCCGAAGCCGCTACAGTAAACTTCCGCAGAGATCAGAGATGCAAGTTGACTTCTTCAGTCACGAGTCTTTGTTCAACTTCTTTCATTCGTCAACATCCACAACAACATCAATCAATCTCTCGCTGCCGCTTCCTCAGAATGGTGCGCATAAAGGAAAGGTATCTCCTTGTCAACATTGTTTACCTGCCAGACCCTGCAAAGGCTGCAAAATCAGATTTACCAGATTTTGTTCTTAACCACCAGCCAACCATCGAAAAGCTCACTCCTGGTGCACTTATCAGGGGCATCAAGGCTGAAGTCGCGTCACTTTATGGCGACTGTGGATCTGGAGCTTTACTGAACTGCTCAGGTGAGCATTGGATTGTAAAATTGAACCGCTCCGCATTCCTGACATGTCTAGTAAAATACTTGTCCCTAGCGACCTCAACTTTCATCCTACGATGTTCAAGGGCTCACTATCAAATGCTCTGGTCAACACTGACCTTTATGGATCATGTTCCCGTCAAAGACGGACGGTCGTGTATCTTTCGCGTTGTACGCGTCAGTGGGACAATTCGCAAAGCTGAGGAAGAAGCTATTCGTCAGGCCAAAAGACTCATCCTTGCTGCAAAGGACGATACAGACTCCCAATCTTCGCTCAGCCTTTCGCTACGTAATCAGGACGAAATGATTCTGGACGTCAACGACGCGTCGAGTGATGAAGAAATGGATGATGCGGATCGATGAACGGGTATCATTTTTTTCTAACTACCTTGATCCCACTGTCCTTTGGGACTGTCATATCTCCAAAGTCAGGGTCCATTCCACCCGCTGGAGCAAATGGTTCACTTCGGTCCAGTCCCATGGCCTGTTCTTCTTGGATGCGAGCCTGCTCCTCCTCTGCCTCGCGCTCCATTTGGTCATATTCCACCTTTTGATCAATCCAGCGCTCCTGGATATCCTGCACCTCTAGCATAGACGACTCGCTCCTCATGGCGACCGCCCACACTGTGTCGTTGGCACCTTCAGCACCGCCAAAGACGTATCCACCGGCACGATCAATGACACGAAGAATGTGCATCATGCTTTTCTTGTTTTCGACCGCCAAAACCTCGTAACGCACCAGACCGTAGCTCTCGATAAGATCTGCGATAGCTTCGTTCAGCTTGCCAAACTTTTCGCTCCTCAAAGCGGGCGATTCTGACTCGAGATGCGGTGTTAAATATGTCAAGTCGTCTACGTCTGTGTAATAGTCGAGGTTGAACGGGAGCTCGTCATACTCGGAGACTTTGTCGATCTTCGAGAGGATGTTGATATGCGGCATGTCCATCTGGATCATGGCTCGGAGGGAAAGGAGGACGTTCGACACGTATAGTGAGGGCTGCGTTAGACAGAAAGAATCTGAGAGGTGGACGCAGACAAGCTATGTACGGTCAGTCGCTGGGTTTCCATGGAGGGAATCTACCAACCCTGTATCCAATCTTCTGGAGTTTGTAGAAGATGTTCCGTAGGGAGTTGTGGTGTGTGTATAGTTCCACCTGTCCGGGGCAGTCAAAAAGAACGTAGTCTTCGCTGAATTCTTTCAGTCCCTCTTCCAACCACTCAAGATTATGTTCCAATTCTTCAAGGGCATATAAAATGCCACCATTAGGTCCTAGCTTGTCATCTTTCATAATTTCTTCGAGTTTAACTAGGTTGCGAATATCGAGTGCCGCAGGGTAGTTTGTATGGTCATTGGCAGGATCGAGATTTACGACTGAACAGGCTCGCCCGATGGCGCCCAGAAACTGGTGCACTATATCGGTCAGTCTACAGAAGATTCAGTGTCCTGAAAAACTCACTGCCATCACAATAGGTACTCTTTCCAGAGCCTGGGCTGCCGACGATGAGTTGCGCAAAGGGCATCTAAAAGGCTATCGTAGGGTGCCGAGCTCAAGAGCGCATGATCATGTGGAATGTGGCAGCTTGGCACGAGACAAAACAGGCTTCTACCGTCTGGTTTTTCAAATAATAAATCGACTTGGGGGTCGTGATCGTTATATCGAGAAAAGAATAACTTAGTGATGGCTTATCCAAGCAGATGCACAAGTTGACGGCACCAACGGGTAGCCCCTCCACTACCTGCCCGTGCCGCCCACCGTCTCTCAGTGAGGTGGGGCCTGAGCCGGCCAATCCTCGGCTCCTGAGTTCCCCTGTAGCTCCGCACCCGATCACAAGCTAAAAGCTTGCACGCGCAGAAGCAGCCACGCTCTTTTTTCCTTTCCCATGTTCATAAAACCTCTACCTCCAATTTTCTACCTTGCTCCAAAACTCTCCCTCCGCTTCCACGCGGCTCCTTTTTCTACAGGATGCTACGGTATGATGCTCAGCAGCCTCATAACCAGCCATGGCATCTGATTCGTCAAATGCCGCCCAAATGGCCGGCGACGTCGCTGAGACTGTCGCCAATGCCCTCAGCAGCTCCTCTCCCTCTATCGTGAGCACCATGCCTGCTGTCACCGCCAATGAGCCTTACACATGGTTTGGCCTCTTTGGGTGGTTGATATGGTTTCTTCTTCACATCACTTCCACCATTCTATATTGGGTCATTCGAATTGCGACTATCAATGTCCCTTCCTTTCTATTCCGCCTGTTCTCTACAAGCTGGACTGTCACTATGAACGCTACTACACTGTATGTTGACCAATAATCTCTTTCGCTTCGTAACGCTAATATTCCTATAGTATGTTTATCATGGCAGCGGTCGTGTCGGCCGTCAGTTGGGTTGTTAGGTATCGCATCCTGAACATGTACTCCCGGCTGCCACCAGAGCCACAGCGCAAAGAGCCGGACATCGATCTCTTTCCAGACACTCACGAAGGTGGCACTAAGTCCGGGTTGGCAAACTACCTAGATGAGTTCTTGAGCGCTATCAAGATTTTCGGTTACCTGGAACGGCCCGTCTTCCATGAGTTGACTCGAAGCATGCAAACGAGGAAGCTCATTGCTGGCGAGACCATCAACCTCGAAGAAGAAAAGGGCTTCTGTATCGTCGTCGATGGCTTGGTAGAGATCTTTGTCAAATCAAACCGGAGTCCGCGCGCAGCAGCCGCCTCCCGGGGACATCTTGACCTGGACTCTTCAGATGAGGACGATATCGCTCCTGGTCAACAGACATACCAGCTTCTGACAGAAGTTCGGAATGGCGCACCTATGTCATCCTTGTTCTCCATCATGTCTTTGTTTACAGAGGATGTTAGGCTACGGCCTAACGATGATCAGGAGGACTCTTCTTTGCATCCTGCCAAAAGCAGCGTCCTCAGACACCCGACCTTCGAGAAGCCTCATCTTCGACGTGTTCCTTCCGATGTCAATATGTCCATGCCGGGCACACCTCAGTCCCGGAATGATATGGAGGCGGATGAGAAGAAGCCCGAAGGCCTTGGTGTTTCTGGCTTGGAACCCGACCAGGCTGCGATTCCTGCCATGTCGCTGGATGGCGATACACCTCCACCTACTAGACCGCCCTTGCCAACAAGGGCAACATCTGGCTCGGCTCACCCAGACATTATTGCTCGTGCTACGGTTGATACAACCATTGCAATCATTCCAGCGAGTGCGTTTAGAAGACTGATCAAGATCTACCCAAAGGCAACCGCACACATTGTACATGTTATTCTCTCAAGATTCCAAAGAGTCACACTTGCGCAAGCATTCAACTATCTCGGCTTGACTAGCGAAGTATTGCAGACAGAGAAGAGCATGATCAAGTATACAGTGTGCCAGCTCCCCAATATTCTGCGAGGCGATGCTCTAGAACGTCTCAAGGAGAAGTTCAAGCACGAAAGGGAACGTACAGACGAAAATGATGATACGAAGGGCATTGCGTTGCACAACTCGGCCTCAACTCATCGGCGAAGGTCAAGTACAACTCTCCGGAAAGAGGCTATGCTGCAATCAATGACCAAACTGCGGACGACTTCAGTTGTCACAAGCACCATTGCGCCACCCCGCGAAAGAACTTCTCCCCACACTCCGAGCCCTGGAGATCTGCTGTCTAATACTCAATTAGCTCGAGGGAATTCGCGTATCTCACCGGCGGATCAACGATCCATTTCGGGGGCCTCAATGGGACACCAGGGCGCGAAGGCAAAGGATGATAGATTTTTCAATGATCCCTTTGATTCAAGGAGGCTTGGTCGCATGACGATGGATCCGCGAGAAACTGTGGATGAAGACAATCTCTTCCGTGCTTCTATTCTGGAGTGCATGTTTAAGTCACTTGGGCTTGATGCCAATGGAAGTGCATACCGGGAGCCCGAGTCCATGGAAGGCTCTCCCAGACTGGTGTCGCTCGACCATCGACGATCAAAGTTTTACAGCCAAAACAACGCATTCGGTTTCATGCCTCCTTACGATGGCTCTGTGGACGGCGAGACTGAGTCGGTGACTTCTGGAGGAACCGCTTTACATGCTCCTGTGAGCGCTCAGGGTCTTGCGAGCGACATGAAGGATGAGGTTGAGATCGTATTCTTCCCCAAAGGCTCTGTTCTCGTAGAGCAAGGAGAACGAAACCCCGGTTTGTACTATGTCGTCGATGGGTTCTTAGACATTGGTACAACTGGTGAGGCAGATGCTCACAACATCTTACAATCTAACGGATTTGGTTCATCTCAACCAGCTCCTTCAACCCCAGCTTCTTCTGAAATGGGTTCTTTACCCAATCTGGCTAGGACCGAAGCTGCAAGAGATCAGGCCGAGACGCAGCAATCCACATCGGAGAAGTCTCGTCGCAGCATTGCCTTGGTCAAACCGGGTGGGCTGGCTGGTTACATCGGAAGTGTATCTTCATACCGGTCTTTCATCGATGTTGCCGCAAAGACGGATGTCTATGTAGGCTTCCTGCCTCGCGCTTCGCTGGAGCGGATTGTTGACCGCTATCCGATTGTTCTCCTCACTATGGCCAAGAGGCTTACCAACATCTTGCCCCGCCTGATTTTACATATTGACTTTGCTCTGGAATGGGTTCAAGTCAATGCAGGACAGGTGCTATTTCACGAAGGTGATGAAAGCGAGGCGATTTATATTGTCCTCAACGGTCGCCTTCGGTTGGTCCAGGAGCGAAAGGGTGGCAGTGGCGGCGTAACGGCTCTGGCTGAATATGGACAAGGAGACAGTGTCGGTGAGCTCGAGGTGCTTACAGAAACTGCTCGCCCAGGGACTCTGCATGCTATTCGCGATACGGAGTTGGTGAAGTTCCCCCGAACACTCTTCAACGGCTTGGCACAAGAGCATCCGAACATCACCATCAAGATTTCAAAGATCATTGCATCACGGATGAGGGCAATCGTTGACGAGACATCCAAGTTCTCGTACAAGGATGCGAGCACGAATCCAAAAACTTTGATGCGCAAGTCCAATATGAATCTACGAACTGTAGCGATCTTGCCTGTTACCGCCGGTGTACCTGTTATTGAGTTTGGGAACCGCCTTATGAATGCCCTGTCGCAAGTCGGTCCAGCTAATGGGGCTACATCCCTCAACCAGGCCGCCATTCTCAACCACCTCGGCAAACATGCTTTCAATAAGATGGGAAAGCTCAGGCTTTCCCAATATCTTGCCGATCTGGAAGAGAAGTATGGCCTGGTTGTCTATGTTGCAGGTAAGCAATAACTTGTTTTCTTTCTTCAACCATTCCTTTTATGATGATAATATCACACATGGACTCCAGAGGCAAAGCCGATGTTGGTTCTATCAACTCTAATTTTTTCCTGACTTATTCTCGTTACAACTTATTTTCTGGACCTTCGGACAGGGGCCCTGAGCTAACATATTGGCTCTAGATACGAACGTCAACTCGCCGTGGACACAGACTTGTATCACGCAAGCCGACAGCATCCTTTTGGTGAGTCTTGCCGAAGGATCACCAGCTATTGGTGAATACGAACGCTTTATGCTTGGCATGAAATCTACGGCTAGAAAAGTGCTGGTCTTACTTCATGCTGAGCGTTATTCACGGCCCGGGCTGACTCGAGCTTGGCTGCAAAACCGAATGTGGATCAACGGCGGACACTGCCATATTCAAATGGCTTTCAGAACAAACGAGATGCCAGTCCATGCGCCCAAGAAACTTGGTCAAGCACTCAAAGAACGTGTTCAGGTCTTGCAGGCTGAAATTCAAAAATACACGTCTCGCAAGGTGCACCATACGCCGTACTACTCACCCGACTCTCCTTATAAGGGCGACTTTCATCGCCTGGCGCGACGACTATGTGGTAAATCCATTGGACTTGTTCTTGGCGGAGGCGGTGCTCGCGGCATCACTCAAATTGGTATCATCCGAGCCATGGAAGAAGCCGGAATTCCTATTGATCTCGTTGGAGGAACTTCGATCGGTGCTTTTGTCGGCGCTCTGTACGCCCGGCATGCTGATGTCGTGCCTATGTTTGGGTTTGCCAAGAAATTTGCAGGGCGAATGGCCAGTCTGTGGCGGTTTGCTCTTGATCTGACGTATCCCTCTGCATCTTACACCACAGGACACGAATTCAACCGTGGTATCTTCAAGGCTTTAGGCGACACGCAGATGGAAGATTTCTGGCTCGAATATTACTGCAACACAACCAATATCAGTAAGAGTCGAGCCGAATTCCACACCAGTGGATACGCGTGGAGATATATCAGAGCGTCCATGTCCCTCGCGGGGTTACTCCCACCTCTGTGCGATGAGGGCAGTATGCTACTGGACGGCGGCTACATTGACAACTTGACCGTGTCTCACATGAAGGGTCTTGGAGTTGACATAATTTTTGCCATTGATGTAGGTGCTCTGGACGATGACACGCCGCAGACGTATGGTGATTCACTTTCTGGTGCATGGGCTTTTGTGAACCGATGGAATCCATTCTCGTCTCACCCGAACCCGCCGACCCTTGCGGAGATTCAAGGGCGACTGGCATACGTGTCGAGTGTTGATGCTTTGGAACGTGCAAAATCAATGGCTGGGTGCATTTACATGCGTCCACCAATCGATGACTATGGAACTCTTGACTTCCACAAATTCGATGAATTGCACCAACTGGGATACAGGTATGGGCAGGAGTTTTTTAACAAGATGAAAGAGCAAGGAGTCTTGCCCTTAGTAGAAGAGACGGAGGCCAAGAAGGCGTTGAGACGTACAATGGCACCAAGACGAGCGAGCATCTAATGGATCATGTTCACATGGACTTGATGAGCGTTGGTGATATTTAGCATTCTGCTAACTAGAGTAGAGCCGTCTGTCCTTGGAGCACGGAGCTCGATCTAGACAATTATTTATGCTACGATTGAATCATCTGATGGGGCCTTGGTACCGCGATATTACGTGAAGATGCATTCTCCCGATGAGAAATTGCTTTTTGAGTGCTGAAAGTGAGGAGAAATGACGATATTGGTCACATCATTTCGGGCCAGGTCCTTCAACTGGGCCCTGGCACCGTGGCACGTCACCCCAACTATGATCCTTGTCCAAGTTAAGCTTGACTTGAGAATCAAGCAATGACATTCGATCCTCAATGCTCAAGTGGCCCCGGAGATGCAGGCCGGCAGTAGTGGCGGAGGAGGTCTCTAACGGTTTGGTAAGGATCTTAAGTTCCATGGCGGGGGGGGGGGCTTGAAGTTTATGACCGTGTAATCTGTCTGCTCTTTTTCGTACATCTTAAGTTTACGTGGATGGCATACTGATATTATATAAATGGCAATACGACGAACCACATCAACTCCCTTGATAGTCACTCGGGAGAGACACATACGACATATGTCTGGAACCCTTACTCTCGGAGCATCTGACGTCGAACACTTTAATAGAGCTCAAGTTCTAGCCCATCCTTGATTTCATCACCGAGCAAGCCATCACAGTATCATACAACACAACTACTACACCGCATTTAATTACCACGACTCTGGGAAGAAGAGACACATACTCAGAGCCTCCCCGGAGCCATCGTCAATCCCATCGGCAACCTCTACCCCGCCGCGGGCCTCCTGTTAAACAGAGCGAATCCGGCTCCGACTGCGCACCGGGCATTGTTCTCGCCCTCCTTGGCGCCTTTACATCCCTTACATGGCTCAGCCACGACTTTGACAACTACGAGAAGAAGCACGAGCACTGCGATGATCGAAGGGGGAGTCGAAGTCGCGATAGTGAGAGGGGGAGGCGAAGGTACAGATCGAGTAGTCGGTACCCAGACGACGACTATGATGACTATGACTATCGAGGTGGTCGGCGATTACTACCAGAACATTGCTGAATTCGGAGGGAGTTCGTGACTATCGTTAGGTATCCAACACCAACGAATAGCCTGACGGTAATTCTCGTTCTTAGTTATCTGAAGCATTATTCAGTCACAAGTTACATTCTAACCACTTGTGCCCTCTAGCAATCTCATTTTCCGCCGTCTGCACCAAGACGTCAAACATTCTCTGGACGTGCTGTTCCTCCACCTTTGTTACACTGGTACATACACGAATGGCAAACTTGTCATTTACAACGGTTGCCGTGAGATAGAACTCTCCCGCAGCGTTGATGACCTCATACACTGCTTCGGTGCGGTCATTGATCTGTTGCTCTGACTCGCCATTGATACGGATCGTGATAAGACCGAACCGAGCTGGCGTGAGAACAGAGAAGATGTCCCGACGAGAGTCTATCTTGTCCTGGAGACTTTCCGCCAGGTCGACACCATTACGGATGTGCTTCTGAAGGCCACTGATACCATAGCTTCGCATGACGAACCAGAGTTTCAAGGAACGAAACCGCCGCCCTAGAGGAATCTGCCAGTCGCGATAGTCGGTGACTAACTCGTCGTCGCTGTATTGATTTCGCAGATAAGGAGGCTTGATGCTCAGAGCCTGTATAAGCCAAGATCGATGACGAACCCAGACTGCTGTACAGTCGAATGTGGTGAGAAACCACTTGTGAGGGCTGAAGCTGATGGAATGGAATGACGAAAAGGCTTCGGCCAGGTGCTGGTATTCTTCTAGAACAAGCGCTGCACCAGCATACGCGGCATCGATGTGAACCCAGATGTCCCGTGGCGTATCAAAGGTTGGCTTAAGAGCTTGGGCGATGCCCCCGAAATCATCCACGGCGCAGACATCGGTGGTGCCAAGGGTGGCAGTGAGAAAGAATGGTTCAAGACCGCGGGCTCGGAGACTCTCGACAGTGGCAGCGAGGGCCTCGCCTCGGAGAGAGAAGCCATCAGCCTCGCATACTGGGAT
Source organism: Fusarium xyrophilum (assembly GCA_008711595.1). Classification (NCBI taxonomy): domain Eukaryota; kingdom Fungi; phylum Ascomycota; class Sordariomycetes; order Hypocreales; family Nectriaceae; genus Fusarium; species Fusarium xyrophilum. Next base: position 27,715 of record VYWZ01001807.1, read on the forward strand.
GGTAGCAAAGCGAACACCGAGAACCTGAGCGACTTTTTTAGTGCTCGAGTGTGTGCCTGAGCTTCCGAGGGCCACCAGTCTGCTTCGAAGATCCCAAAGTGCTTCCTCCTTCTCCTCACTGCCGGGAGGGAGGTGGGCTGTCACAGAGGCGAGATACTTATCTCGCGCAGCAGCCATGTTGACAATCAGACTCTCACTGATACTCCCGTGAATCACGCCGCCACCGTGCGTAGACCCTCCACTGAGAAAGCACTCAGGCAGTCCCAACGCCTGGGCCAGCCAGTCCATAACTATAGTCTCGAGCTCTGTCACAGCAGGGCTACAGATCCAGTTGAAGTGCGCCCCGTTGAAGGCACTGGAATATATCTCTGCCAGAGCGGCTGGATAGCTGCTCGCACAGGGGAAGAATGCCATGAAGCGTGGGCTGCTCCAGTGAGTAATGCCCGGCATGATCTTGGACTCGATGTCTTGGTGGATGGCGGACCATGGTTCGGGGTCTGTTGGCGGAGAGGATGGCAGTAGAGGACGCAGGTAGCCCGGGTTGACATTCGAGACAACGCGGTAATCGGCAACATTTTCGGTGTAGTCGGTCACTGAGAGCTTTAGTATGTTCGAAATTCCAAGATGGTATCGTTGATAGGAAAGGCTTTGCAGGGGAAAGGTAAAAGGCGGGGGGGGGGGTTGGTCAATCGGGGTTCATGGGGGCC
>VYWZ01001808.1:0-23048 GCA_008711595.1 Fusarium xyrophilum
AGTATAGAATGTCTTTCGCGGCGAAGCTCAAACCCATACAAAAGAAATCCAACCATAGGCTGACACACGCAGGAGCACAGTGTCTTGTGTAAAAGCAGTGTGGAGAGAGAGAGAGAGAGAGAGAGAGAGAGAGAGAGAGAGAGAGAGAGAGAGGGAGAGAGGGAGAGAGAGAGAGGGCAGCGAATCACGCACAAAGATTCTCAATCTCAAATCTCACAACCCAAGCCAGGGGCTAGTGCACTGCCGCCGTGAATCTGCAAGTGCCAGACACTGCCAACGCCTTGGGAGGTACCATCTCGTCTATTTCTATGGTTAACTCGTGCCAGTATATACACGTCTTGGATTCTCGTCTCCAAAGACGAAATCGCTGAGGCCAGTGAAGCTCCAGCCTCATCTCGTCTGCAGCGAGAACGCCCTTGGTGCAAATCGCCGAGTTGCCACTGCCTGGTAATCGACGACAAAAACCACTATCAAACGTAAAGCAACGCAATGCAATGCCACATAACTGCCAGCTCCACGCACTAGATGCTTTGCATCGCGCCTGCTGCCTCCCAGATCCAGAACCTGCTATCCTCGTCATCTTGTGGACTCCTGTAGAAACCCCGAAAATCACTCTGTATCGCGTTGCTATATGTGGTGTCCTCTCCAGTGATCGACAGCTAAGTAGTTAGTCTTCTTGATATCCCATGTTGACGATAAAAAAGACTTCAAGACGAAATTCGACCCAATCCATAGACTGTCAAACTCCGCAAAACAAAACCAATCAATTACTTCATCTTCATTCGAAACGCCATGAATTCTCGGAATCGGTGTTCATGCTCCTCACATGCAGCCGTCCAGCGTCGACGAACATCCATATCCTGTTCGAGCCAGTTGTGATACTCCTGAATGTCAGCATCACCCCGGTTCTCCAAGAATGAATACCCCTTTTCTTCTCGGGTCCGAGTGATGTGCGACTTTCGGGTGGCAAAATGGTCGACAACTTGGGCGTTGAACGTGTCCCATTGCTTCAAGTATTGTTCAAAGTCTTTGACATATGTCTCCCAAGCAAGCGCGCTTGGCTTAACGCCGTTGACAGTAGCGGCAGCTGGGATTTGGGGAGCAGTAGGCGCTGTCGGAAAGATCAATGGGTGGACCTTGGGTAGCTTCAATGGAATCTGAGGCGCTGCTTTGCTTTCGAATGGCAAATTGTCCTTCAGGTCAGAGAAAGACTTCAAGCCGGAACTCTTTTGAGTAAATGGTGCCACATTTCTGAGGTCCGCCAAGCTTGCTTGGAACTCTTCGCTATCTTCAGATCCCATGCTGTTCGAATTGAATGCCTTTATTGGGCTCTCAGGTCTGTGCTCGTTACCATTGACAGTGTCAACATTGCCAGGTCGCCACTCGGGTCTCGTGGGTTCGACGTTGATGTTTCGGGCAGCATGAGGAGCAGGTACCGCCCCCGGAGCCTGGTCTGTTCCAACGGGTTGCTGAGGTTGGTTCACACGCTGGGCAGGCTGAGGTGAAGGCGTGGTCTGAACTGGCTGGGGCGAAGTAACCTTGGGGGGTCGAGGTGGCGGCATGGAAGACGGCGCAGGAGGAGTATCTATGTCCATAGCCTGGGGACTCTCAACAGCAGGTGGTTCTTCTTGCACCTTCCGGCCACGCCATTCTAATACCTCATCTTCACTGCTGCTGTCATCCACAAGATTGACATAGCTTGTTGTTTTGGCCGCCTTCGGCTTTCGTGAGGTTGCTCGGGTGGACCGCGTGGGAGATACAGACTTTGAGGGCTGAGGAACAAAAGTTTGGGGACCAAAGTCCCAACCTGCAGGGTTAAAGGCCGACTCGGGCTTAGCAGAGTCGGATCTCTCAGCATCAGACATGAAATTTGGTGTACTCTTGCCGCTCATTGGGGGGCGGATCCCAGGGGATTGGCGACCTGGCTTTCGGGACCTACTTGGGCTGTCCCGTTCAGCTCCACCGGCATTGAACTCCCAACCAGCAGCATCTTCTTCGTCAGCAAAACAAGTGTTAATATTGTCAGTACTTCGTCGGGAGAACCGATGGTGGTCAGGTGATGTTCGTGAGAAAGTGTCATCATTAACAGGGAAACTAAAGCTGTGCGAGTAGACTTTGTTAGCACAATTCGGCATGCCGGGGTTTTTAGAGTCGCTGTTTTGTAGCTTCGGCTTCTTAGCAGGGCTGTCAGGACTCGCGTTATTGATGAGTTGCCGTAAGAGCTCCTGTTGCTGGCGCTCAAACGGAGTCAACTGGTGAGTTGAATCTTGTCTACCACTAGGCGACGACTGAGAAGGCTTGATAGGGATTTCATATAGGCAATGATTCCCCAAGGAATCATACCCGTTGTGACGACGACACTTGTTGGAACTCTTCAGGATTGGGCGGCTGGATGTTGTAGAAAATGGATTGGCATACATTGTTGGGCCTCCAGGTGATTCAGTTGCTGTCTCATAGTTAGTAATAAGATGTTCGAGTTGGCGACTTCCACTGACGCTTATCATTTGCGGGAAACTCAGTGGCCTGCTGGTTAGGTCCCAGCGGAACACTCTTGAAGCCACTGCGAGCTTTCTTCAACGGCGCCTTAGGACGGTCTGCCGGGTCCCGGGGTATCGAAGGTTGTTCAGGAGCCTTATTATTCAAAGGAGCGTCCTGAGCCTTTCTGCCCTTCAGTGAAGTGGCGCTGCGTTGTCGGCTGGCGAAAATGGAAGCTTCCTTTTTGGAGGCAGATTGACCTTGGCGAGCGGTTTCCCGAGTACTTTTAGACCGGGTTATTGAGATGCCATCGAAAGGGTTAGTCTTTTCGCCTCCATTTGACGACGCATATGGACTGCTTTGTCGGGGGTCGAATGTGCTGTCTTGGTCTCTGAATTGGCTTAATGGATCAGGCATCGCAGTTGGAGGCGGCCGTTGGGGGATAGGAGGAGGTTCTTGTTGTGGAACGTCAGAGCCAAATTGCTGCGCATATCGTTCCGAAGCAGGTCTCGAGCTGTAGTTGCTACCTGATACGGGTGGTTCATCGCCCCCTGCTGTCCGAGGATGAAAGCCTGTCTTCCGTGCACCAAAGGAGGCTTCTTGACGTTGTCTGGCAGATTCAGTCCGTGGTGGCGGAGGTGGAGGGGGAGGTCGTGGTTGGTCGTTGGCTCTGGCAGATGCACCCTTTCGCATGTTTTCGAATGCTCGGGCAACATTCTTCTTCGATTCGGCATCTGATGCTGTATACTGCTTTGCAGTGGGAGGTACTCCCGTAGAGAAACGTTGCCATCTTTGTGCGCCCGATGGCGGAGCTCGAGGATTTGCATTGTTGCGCCGAGGAGGGGGCGGATACTGGGCGCTGACATTTGACCACGGGTTGCCCTTAACACCCGAAGCTCCTGGAAATCTACCACGCCCTCGCAAAGCATCGTGCTTGGCCTTCTGTTCAGGGTCGGAAAGGATTTCGTGCGCCGTTTGAATGATCTGGAACTGTGTGTTCACTTCTGCCTCTCGTCCAGGATTACGATCTGGATGATATTTAAGAGCTACAATTCGCGTCAGCGGCTGTATGAAGGGCAAGAGCTTCGTTGGTCCGTACCAAGTTTCCGATATTGTTTTCGAATTTCCGCGGCGTCTGCCGTCGGTGGCAGCTCTAAGTCTGCATAGTAGTCTCGGGGTGTACCCATCGCGATGAAAGGGCCCCGATATCCACTGGCAATTAGGTTCACGCAACCTCAAGAAATGTACTTGTAGTCTTGAAGGGTTCGGGTATCAACAATCGAATAGGTTGTGGAAATGCATGAAGGCTGTCTTCGGTATCGCTTGTATCGAGTGGCGTTCCAGGTCGGCGAGAGACTTGTCGTTGTTTTTTGGATCTGGGCGGAGCTCAGGTGAATGAATGAATGGGTGTAGCCGAAGGGTAATACACTTGAACTACCAGGACCCTAGTTCACGAGGCCGCGTTGAATGGCTGTGGCTCAGCTCCAGAGATCTTTAGACCCTGAAGTTGGCGGCAGATGTTTCGTGACGCCTCCTTTGAGGTGGCTTTGCAAAGAAGTGATCTTGGAATGCGGTAATTAATCTTGTTCCTGAATTTGGAACCTGTCGGCACAGCTGAAGCAGATTTCTGTCAAGAGTATCATTCCGCTGCCGGCACATGAGGTGTGTAGAAGAAAACAAACATGTGGCGGGGTCTTGTATTTGTACCAGCAACCAACCCCAGAACCCCACTGAAGACTCCAGTTGCTATATTGTCTACAACTCCAACAATGAGCTATCTATCATCCGAGTTAGTTGACGGACGTAATTCATATCACTATTTCAGTGAGACCAAGTGTTCTATCAGATGGTCGCTCTGTCTAGTCTATGATATATCGAGTTTATGGTATTCCTGTCAATGAAACTTGAGACGTCCATGCTCAGATAGCTTCAACTGGACGCCTAAAGCTCTTGGTTACCTCAGTCATGCACAGGAACACAGACCAATCTCGAATTTCGCTTTGATTGTAGTTATCTGGAGGCCTTCTGGCACTCCTAGAACTGCGCTAACTTAGTTGCTAGACATTCATTTCCTGACAATCTCAGCGAGACCATCGCCACAGAGCCCGGCAAGCACTGCCACATCTCTCTCGGACTAACACCTTCACATGAGGCTTGGCTGGTTGATGTAGATCTCAGAATTGGTCTGAGGAACAATTTAAGTTAGAGTGACGCTGTACTGAATATAAGCCCTGTTGCCTTAAGCCCCTATGTAGGGTCCTTACATTTTGTAGGGCTTCGGCGCAGTGGTTATGTTTAACAAGTGAAATATTTTCGAGTACTAGATAGGTGTCCTAGGTGTTATCAGACTTGTGGCAGATATTCAGGTATAGCGGTATTTTAAGTCTCTGATGGCAAGATGACAACACTGCTTGAATTGCTTGGGCATGTGATCAGCAGAAGATAATCGATATGCAGCAGAGCAGGGTTCGCGTACATGTTAACAAGCTTCGATACAGATCTGATAACTCGTTCTACAAGCACCTTAGATTCTTGCACTGGATAATCAAGTATCGTTACAATTTACATGTTTGTCTGAATATGAGTATCATGGAAGAAAGCAGGACACTTGTCTCCGCTAGCAGGGCACGCGACATGATACCACCGCCAAAATAATACAATGCTTGGCCACCCTATTATCTACTAAGTCATATCATACGTCACTGTATCCTATCAGCTCCCCTGAGCGGCCCTCTCAGCCGCGAGCTTAGCTTCCATCTTCCTCCGCGCCGCAAGAATCATCTCATCCCTCCTCCTCTGCAGCGAAGCTTGCCTCTCATCTCTGTTTGAGCTCCATCCCTTGCCCTTGGCATCCTGCTCTTCCTGCGATGCAGTGTCCAGCTTGTCCTTGAGGTTATATCGGGTGATAAGATCCGGCTGCGCTGGTTTATCCGGCTGTCGAGACGCCGTCGCTGCGCTGCTGCTTGGTGCGGACTGGCCCGGAGGAGGCGGCGGTTGGAAAGTCACGGGGGGCTAGTGGTGATACTTGTCAGCAAGAGGTCTGAAAGGGCAATAGCACAGGTTCAGCATACCGTGTCCAGTCGTCCTGCTAGGATTCGCTCTGTCGTGCTCTGGATGCTTCCTCCGTTGCGCTGCAGATCCCATAGAATACTCCGTCGATCCGCCTGCGGAAACATTTGCTGTATTCTCTCAACCGTAATCTCTCTTGACCGGAGGAAAGCCTCAGGGGATCGTGTGGGCTGAGGTGGCGACGGTCCTCCAAAGAACAGATATCGTAATATCAATCCCGAGACGACCAGGATGGCCAGTAGATATGGCAACGAGATTTGGTCGTCCGCCATGATGTATGAGTCGCTAGGAAGAGGCGGACGTGTGAAGGAAGTATGGGAGGCTACACAGGTTCGACCGATAATAGGTGGCCGTCCAAGAAAGATGCCGAGATGGCGATAAGTATGTACAGTTGTAGTCCCACGAGCTAGAGAGAGCTTGGGTCGTGGATCGGTGGCATGAAATAAGCGTTGCTCTTACGGCAGCGAGCCCACCTAGAAAGACGGGGCGCTACGTCAAATTGCATGTGGGGATTCGTCGGCTAATCATGTTAATGACCGAGCTTGATATGATTGATATCAGAACAAAAGGATGCCTTCGGGCTCTTTCAAACGTTGATTCCTGATAATTGAATGATTGATTAGAATAGGTAAAGTCAAGCCATGGCCTGCCATTCAATATGTGACCACGGTGAATTCTCATACATGGCACAACATTCAAGGCAAACAGTTATTGCGCAGAACTGAAAAGCATCATTTATTGACACGACAGTCCGATATCCAGGCGATAAGCCAGCCCTCAGTGATGGAAGAGCCTTCATTCATAACCCAGGTCCGATCCCATCCCCACGAGAAACAGTTGCCCTGTCTTGATGCCGTAACGCCCCTTCATACGTTTCTCACGTATCAGTCACCCATGCACACCTGTTCCAAAGGAAATTCTCTCCAATCGTGGTGCTCAGTACTCCTCCTATCAAGGCACAACCTGAGCCTGACCCAGTGTTGTATCTAGATCGCCATAGTGTAGAGTGAGTTCTTTCTGTGCGCTTGTTAGATGATATCGTCTAGAACCCTCCGAGATGGACATACACGCTCTTTGCGCCAGGAGTTTGTGTCCCAGACAACGTAATAGCCTCGCTCATGGTTAGGACTCAATATTTGAGGAGTCATGTGCTCGTCCTTGGTCAACCAGATCTGGTGTTTCTTGTGCCACCTCCAGTTTCGTGAATGTCTATCAAAGAGTTAGTGGTTTTCAACAAAGTCCACAATTAGTTTATCGCCTACAGCTCAATTGCAGCCATTTGTTGCTTTACATCTGCCGTACAGCTGTAAAAGATCCAAAATAGAGTCTCTTCGTTGAAGCTCTGAATTTTACTCTCGATAGGTTGCACATTTGTCACGTTATAACAATCCGGCAATCGAAATCTTCCATTGGAAAGGACTGGCCGAGGAGGTGCGTCATCAAACAGTGAGTAGATCTGGGTCGAAAACAACCTGAGAAGCATGTTAGCAAGGCCCCATGGCCAGTTTTGAGGAGACAAACTCTTGAGAATTGATGTCAAGCCCGAGCGAGTTAGGATCCATTCCCACAACCATCGCGTGGTAGTCAGGATAGTTGTTCATCAACGTTGTCAAGCCCTTGAGACCCCACTTGTCGGATGCCGGCATACCCTCCAGAGGGTCAATGACGTCCTCAGTATCGAGTCTCTTTTGCATGGTTTGTGCCACATAATTCGTGGCGCTATAGTCCGCGTTGTTATAATCCGCTGCATTAGAAGCATCGTCTGCCACTGCATCCTCCTTGGAAGACTTTTGCCGGGGCTCTTCCAGGCCTGGAGGTTTGCCGTCTTGCGGTCTTGAAGAGCCTGGGAAAGTAAGCATTTGGAATCGCAGGCAAGAATGACAAAAACTGACCGGGGGCTCCAATGCCAGGCGGCGACCTGGCCTCATTTGCTCGGCTGTTAGCCGACAATGCGTTCAGAAGACCATTCTCCCTATGGCTTGCCGCCGGTCCAGCGCCGGCGGCTTGAGAGCTGAAGCCCAGAGATGACATCAAGCTCGCCGTCCGATCTGATCCCATCTCGCCATTCGAGGTCTGATTCAGTGGTGGAAAGTCGTCAACGCTGCTTGATTGAGTTTGTTGTCCAATGTTGCCTTGGTTACCGAATCTGAACCCGCCTTGCCCTCTGGAAGAGGTGGGACTGAACATAACATCCCGGCCAGTTTGCTGAGGGGTAGCTTGGTTGCGCGGACTGGGACCACCCAGGTTTCGCGATCCGGCTGTCGACCACATGGACGACTGGTTGGGGTTCGACATCTGCGCGTTGTTCGATAATGATGGGAATTCGCTAGTCTGCATTAGCAAGCGCGTCATTGTGACCAGCTTCGATTCGAATGATTCAATACCAGAGAGGTATTGAAGCTCCGATGACGTGTGCCGCAGCCATATACGTACGATAGGTCGAGTGATGTTGCAGGTTGAGATCCCGACAAGCTCTGTGCGAAGCTCACGTTTCCGCCAAGTTGACGAGCAGCGTTTTGGGGACCAGCTCCCGCCATGGAAACCCCTCCAAACGCCCAGCCAGAGTTGTTATTTCCTATATTTGTCGCCCGGTATTAGCCTTAAGGCCGTCCTCGATGCAACCCAGCCAAAACAACAGCGCGGAGATCGCAATCACTTCTGAAGCGCATACCTAGTTTTCCGTTCGGTAATCGGTTCGTTCCTGCTCGTGCTGGTTGTTGGGGTTGCTGTTGACCTCCAAAGCCACCAGGCATCCCGCGGAGCGTCTGTGGCACTGCCCCTGCGATTCGATGACATCGTCAGCGTTATCCTGCCATTGCTCGCTTGCTTGCTTATTGCTTGACCATCTAGACTCTACTCATGGCAATCTCTCCGACATGCCCCCAGCCTGATCCTGATCCGCGTTTAGATCCATTGAAGCGATCGTGGCGACATCCGAACAAGGTCAATGAGGGTCGCCGAGGGGTTGAAAGCCGTCAAGGGTGTTTCACAGGGCTCGTGAGCGTAAGTGCTGGCGCACAGCTCTCTCTCGCGTGATGATGTGCCGAAGAAATACGACAGATGACGAAGGTTTTTGCAGATTTCGCTGGCAGCGCGGGGTCTGGGCTGCGAAGGAATAACGTCGTGGGGGGTGCGTCCTACCTGGCCTATTCATGATTGACTATAGAGGTTTGTCGCGATCAACAAAGTGGGTGTGCTGCTGGAATACAATGTTGTTGATTCGAAGCAAGAGGGTTCGTTCGGTGCGACGTCGATGCGTTTTTGTGCGAAGGTTGACAAAATGGTAGGGATGTTGTTTGTAGATGCGATCGTTTGCTTTCAGAGCTGGCCTTATTCGCCTGGGGCTTAAGTTACTGGTTGGAGGAGGGCTCACTCGGAATGAGGTGGAATGGACGATGTTCCGGGCGGGAATAAGTGGGGACCCTTCAGCATCATGGCAAACAACGCCTAAACGACAACTCTATTAAACACCGTATAACTATGCCGAATGATAACAGTATCTAATATAGGCGAGAATATACGCAGGTCAATTACCAGTCATCGAGCAGAGCTCGAATTCTTCAGTCCGCATTAAGTAGTAAGAGCAATAATGAAGACCTCAGACATCATAGAGTTATCATGCACCTCTCTTCTTTACTACAATAAAGACTAGCTCAGGGCTTTTTTGAAACTGTCTTCAAATCCAACACCTGCTACGTTCCTTCCAATCAGAATAATCTTTCCCTCCTTGGGCGTCTCATCCCCCAGCGGCCCGTCATTTATCTCAAAGACCTCTCTCACCCCCTGCAACATCTTGACCTCTCCGTTGGCAAACACAAGCCGTCCCTTGGAGCGATGAATCTCAAAATCACCCTCCTTTTCGTCCTCAGGTAATTTGCTGTCCCACAGCACCGATCGTAGCCAACGATCCACTGTGTCCAGTTGTCCTGGCTCAAGGCGGCCAACCGGTATGGTGACGGTCGATATGGTCTGAGCGGTTAGCTACATAACCTCTTACAAATATCACATATCAGGCGGGAACTTACAGGGTCGAGGTGACTGTGTCCCTTGGCATTTGCGTCTGACTCATTGAACTGGTCATATGCGTGCAAATCAAGCAGGAATCCTTCCAATTGAGGGACCACACTCCTCTCCGTTACATGGATCTTAGCAAGTCCATTGATCGACTGGATTCTCTCTTTGACCTGGCCGAGTTCCGCCTCAGTAACCATGTCGGCCTTGTTAATTACGATCACATCGGCATGGGAGATCTGAACGTGTGCTGTAGTCATGACAGGGCCATGACCGTGGTCGTCGTGTTCTTCGACAACACCATTGGGGTCGTCAAGACTGAGCAGGATATTCTTCGCATCTACGAGCGTGACTATTCCATCCAGATAAATGGTGCTTCCGAGTCCGTCGTCTACCCAGAAGAGGGGAGCCAAGTTTCCAGGGTCGGCTAAGCCAGTTGTTTCGAGGAGGATGTAGTCAAATGCACCCTTCTTTGACATGAGAGACTCTATCGCATGGACTCCTGTATCCCTGAATCCAGTCAGCACTGTATTATGTGGCTGCCGTACATTCACAACATACTTTACGGAACAGCAGATACAGCCGTTGCCAACTTCTAACCATTCTTCGAACTGCTCACCACCTTTGTTCACAGTAAGGGACTTTTCAATGTCGAGCGCTGCAGTACGACTTAGAAACGTAACAACAATCTCACACCTCAGTACTTACATTCTCCAAATTCTATATCATGTTAGTGGCTGTTTCCAACAAGTCGTGGTCCGTCCTAACCATTCATGATGACAGCGATCTTCTTGCCATGTTGAGCTGTAAGGATGTAATTTAGCAAGGTGGTTTTACCAGCACCAAGATATCCTATCAAATATTAGAGAATGAGACAAATCAGTGTCTAGTAGTAATACCTGTCACAATTGTGATAGGAACTTTGACTGGGACCTCCTCATCCATATCGTTGGCGGCCATATCGACCAGCTCTGGCGGGGCATCGTCATCAAAATCCATGACTGTTGTTGTTAACGTTTGGCCTTTTAGATCAAGCTTTTCTTTAAGTTCAGGGACGCTCGGGAGGCAACTATAACGGCCGGCGAATATTGAACACTTTTCGCCGTGACTTTAGACTCTTCTTGGTCAATATGTAGCACTCACGAAATATCTTCAAATCATGCATTCAGAGGCTCGCTCCATGGTATAAGTTGCACGGTCCCCCTTAGCTGCATGCGACGGGCATTTCTCTGTTATGCATATAGCGATTCCCCACTCTACCTAGGCCCCAGGTGAGCTTAGGTAGCCCTGCTCCGTCTTCAGGAGGTAATAAATCTGCTTACGCTAGAGCAGGGTGCCGAATTTATCTGGTCTAAAGGTGTCCTAAAATACACCAAGATTACCTCGGTGTTTTCGTCGCTTGGTATAATAGTCCTGGGTTTTCTTGCCTCCCCTTGCCATGCCAGCCACTTGTCAACCCAGCGCAGCCTTGTGTGATGTTAACCGCCCAGCTCTTCCCCAGATCTTTTGCGCCCAACATCGCGAGTTTTTATTAGCAACGACTTCATATTTTTGCCAGCCATGTCTTTAGCACCGAGCTCCCCTAGGCTTCCAAGCCCTCCGCCAGCTGCAGAGATCCAAATGGCACCCATGTCTCCTTCTGGCGGTCCTGCAGCCAGTCTTCATACGACACCCCAGGAGCAATCGCAGCTTGAAGCCAGCTCCAGACGGCGGATACATCCAGGAACAAAAGCAGCAGACATGTCTGCTGGTCCTCCTTTGATACCGCTACAAGAGGTACCTGATTTGCGCCGTCATCATGATATGCCGGAACCTTGAGGCTAACATGAACCAGCTCGACTCTGCATTTCAACTCCAAGAACACCTAGCCGCCCTCCACTGCTACCATACGTCCTCCAACACCCGGCCGATCACCCGTGGCACCGCGCTACAGCTCGCTACACCTCCCAATGGCGTCGACCGGACCATCTGGCTCTATGAGCTCTGCCGCTTCCTCATTTCGCAATGCAACTCCTTGATAGTTGGCTTCCTCTTCGACACCCCGCCATGCAGTGCGAGCACGTGCCCTGAAATGCGCGCTTCCGAATGGCAGTTCCTCTGCGCTGTGCACGAGCAGCCCAAGAGCTGCTGCGCCATCGACTACTGCTGTCACACCTTGGACTGGGCTGCCAACGTTGTGACCGACCAGAAGATCTTCCCCAGCCGCTTTGTCGTCCACAATGACAACCACAGTAAGAATGTGGGTGTCAAGAATCTCGTCAATGTGTTCCGCAGGTTGCATCGCATATTTGCCCATGCCTGGTTTCAGCATCGTGGTGTGTTTTGGTCTGTAGAGGCCGAGACAGGGCTGTACGTCCTGTTTAAGACGGTATGCGACTTGTATGATCTGCTGCCTGCTGAGAACTACAAGTTGCCTCCCGAGGCGGAGGGACTCGAGGCACCCCATACTGAACAGGAGCCCGAGAAACCTCCTCCCACCATTCTCAAGCCTTCATCTCATCAAAGAGGCCCTCCTGCCGAAGAAGACAACATGCATCCAACAAGAACAAATACTCGACGACACATTCGAAGTAGTCCTTCCACGGGAAGTGCTGTAACAACTGTCATTGAAGCCGAGGAGGAGGAACCCGCTGGAGTTTCCAGGAAACTAAAGGATATGCACCTGACCGCTCCATCACCCGTGGAGGAGGAGCCGGAAGTGGCCGATGTCCCTGTTATTGTTGAGCAATCAGTCATAGGAGAATCCGGGGTACAGTCCCGCAGTTGCACAGCTGACATGACAGAAGATGACGATGATGAAGAAATTGACGATGATGCCGACCAGACAGTGGTCGGGTCTGTTTCGGAACAAGACTCTGCAAACGATGATGATACTCAACCGGATGAACATAAGCCAGCCGCGGACTCTGTTGAGTCAGCGCAATCTACAGATACGGGCGTTGCAGAGGACAGGCCAACAGAGGAAAACGCCTCTGTAGACGCAGCACCAGAAGCGGATACCCCTGAATCCTCAGAGGCCAAGGACAAATCCTCGGAGGATGCGGCAAAGACCACAGATACCGTGTCAGAAGAGGAAACCAAAAAAGTTGAGAAGTAATGACGGATCAAGGCGATATCCATTTGATTCCATATCTTGTCTTTCAGGATATGGTAGTATAGCATGGCAGAGTTACTTGCTGACTGTACAATAACACAATTGACCACACAATCATCCTCAATAGTCAATACATAACCAAACTGACGGTTATACTGTCACCGTCAAAATGCCAGTTGAAACACAAAATTTTCCAATAACTCCTCCACATGCCAGCACCGTGGCTATAATTGCGTTTTATCTACCATACCACGCGCAATGCCTCCTTAGTCTATTCCTGCTCGTGTAACCCCCAAACGAACCACAAAGTTTGCTTCTCTGGTCTAGGAAAAGAAGTGTCGTAACTGGTGTCTGCCTCGAAATCTTGGCCCGCTGGAGCAACAGCCACCTCGAAAATCTGCCCACAAAGGTGAGGTCAACGGTAGAAGAAAAATAGGGGGATAATACAAATAATGATGCGTTTGTGTTGCATTTTTTATCCACTTGCGTGGTCCGGGATAAGTCCCAGCCCTTGGATACATCATCGCTTCACATTGGGTGAATCAACACTGGGCCCTGAAGCAGAGTCTGGACTAGAGCTTGACGGGGCATTTGCATCGTCCATCAATGACATCTTGGCGAAAATATGTCGAACCTCGCGAACGCTCTGTTGCTGGGCTGTGACAGCTGCAGCGTTTCGTTCATCCGCAAAATTACGGATTTCCTGTAATACCGGGCTGAATCCTTCTTCGTTTGGCAGCCACCAGTTTACGCAATCGGGTTCTCGGAATAACTCTGCCATTTTGGTACGTAGCGGAAGAGGATGGATATATCTAATCAATAGTTAGCAATAATTCGATTGTGACCTTGCGGCTGGAGTATGCAGGCGAGTTTTGTTCTTACCCCATAGTCTCTAGTAAAGCAAACTTCCGACGGAACCACATGTGATGCCTCGCATCCTGAGGACAGAAAAGAGCTGCAATAGCAATACAAGCTTGTATGAGAACCAAAACGCCTCTGGGAGTTGAAGGCCAGAACTCCAACGTTTCAAAATATTGGCATGTCCTATATGCATGGCGGTTTAGATCCGCAAACAGTTGGTCCGGCCTCATTCCTGATGATTGGCATTTGTGCATAATCATGATGCTGTTCCATTCTGCGCATAGAACTGTGATATCGAATAGGGGGAAATCGTAGAGTATTCCAACCGTATAGGGATTGACAAAGTCGTCCGCATCGAGAGTTTCTGCTGGAGGAAAATCCTTGATAAGATATTTGGGATCCTGCAAGGCGGGGTCGCGTTTCTCCTTCCACTCTATAAGCTGTTGATTCAAGAGGTCATGCTCTTTCATAAAGTCCTCCTGAGATATCTGGCCTCTACTGCCTCGGGCGAACAAAATCGACATGTCGTAAGAGATCAGGCGAAGTCGTGCGGACCACGCATCGATCTTCCAATGTAACTCATCTGGGTTCGACGTAATCCCGGATTGATAAAAATCCAGCATCGCTCGGAACCATTCGCGCGGCAGATCGGTAGGGAATCCTCCCATGAGGGCAACGAAGTTATCGAATCGGGCGTACCAGGTGAGGCACATGCGGCCAACAGGTGTCTGCATCACTGTCCGGGGGGTGAATATACTCGTTATTATTTCGAAAGCTGCTTTTTGGTGTCCCATTAGATTGACCCAGTCGCCAAAATATTCCTGAGTAGTACAGTCAGAATGTGAAGGTTTGATGGCGAGACAGGATTGGCAAATACCTCGATAGTGGCAAGCTGCAGAATAGTGAGAAGGGTGGTAACGTTGGGCTTTTCTCGTCTCTTAAACAAGCCCAAGAGCTGCGTTACACTCTTATTGTAATATTGCAAGAAGTCCTGGAGCTTTCCCTGTGGGTTTCGAAGAGTAATATGGTATGCAGAGAAGCCTACGAGCGCGTTGAGCAAGGGCTCGTGGTGAGTGGCCATGTTGGGAAGGATCTTTGTAAAAAAGCCATCCGAGTCCCGGGGTATACAATAATTGAAATGGTTGAGGTTTTCCACAAAAAAGGAGAGGCCTTGCTGATACTCCGGTGGTAGATGTGACCAGTCGGCTTCACCCGTCTGTATAGAAAACTCGGAGGAGGAATAGACAGCTGCAAGGCTACCTGGTGTTGCTGTTGCGGTCAATGGCGAAACGCTTTTTGACTGTCTGGAGGGTACCGAAGACTTTGTTTGATCTTCAGTATCTTCATCTTCGTCCACAATCATTTCCAGTTTACTCTCTTGCTCGGTGTCCTCGTCGTCCTCTGATTTGGACGAAGTTGGACTCGTTTGTTGAGCAGAAGCTGCGGTATCTTTGGATTTACCGCTCGAAGCTGAGGAACCTTTTGACGATGGGGGGTCCGGGTAGACACATTCTCTGTTTCCCTTCTTGCAACCTGAGGAATGTTAGCATCATCATATCCAAATCAGCAAATCCTTGCAGGACTACACGCACGTTCACATATTGGTCTGGTTTCGTCGCACTAGGAAAGTTAGGCATGCTTTCTACTCAATGCTCAGTTACATACCTTGACTCTCCTACTGCGGCACATGAAGCAGCCTGATCGTGTTCTTCGATGCTTGACATGGTCAACTGCAGCAGGGGTACCAGCCGCAGACTTTCTACGAGCTTTCTGCGACTTGTTCTGATTGAACATCATGGGATCTGGAAACCCGGTAAAATATCCAAGTCGCTGATATGGACCTGGTAACGGCACAGATACCATTGGTATCGGTGCTCCATGCATTCGAGGGTCGAGCATCTCCTCCGGGGACGTCGCGGGATTCATCCCTGCCCCGGACATTGAAGACAGGAAGTGATGGTAGTAGTCTCCCATTGCGATTAGTCGATCAATGCGATGTTAAGTGGCTCGATGCTTCAGTGGTGCTAAAGTAGGAAAGAATCTAGTCAACAGGTCGCGATTCGCATGCTTTCCAAAAGTTTGTTTACTGGTTAGAGCTGCTTCAGTTATGGAGTAGAGATGTTAAAGAGCAAGGAGGGCGGGTCGTTCTTCGAGATACTCCGATGGAACAGAAAGATGCGAGTAGCCAAAGATTGGCTACTGACAACTCAGTCTCAATAATGCTGTGCAGAGGGTCAGGGGTGTTTCTTCACAGACAGTGAATATTGGAACCGTTATCGCCGGTGGCCAGTAACCCAAATCCTTTTCAAGATCTGAAGGACAGCAAAAGGTCCAAGACGGTGCCTTTAGAGGTCCAAAAGCTTCTTACAGAGGTGCCCAAGAAGAACTCGAGGTGAAGGGAAGGATCAATAGTTGTGACTCTGTTGTCACACTTTGATAAATCTCGTACACGGAGCTTGAACCTAGCTCTCGTGTCACGCGGCGGTTTGCAATATGGTTCTTTGGTCACTGGCAAGGGATGTCTGAGATAGTTGTAAGGTAATGCGAGAGGGTCTTCAACGGCAATAAGGGAATGCATGTATCGCGGTTGGGGAACGGAGGGGCACTGTCACCTGTGACAGGGAGGAGAGATTGATCGATGCAAAGTTGTCAGGGCCCTTTGCCGTAGGGAAGATGTTGGATTGGTTACTGATTCCAGATCCACGTGAGGGGCGTATATCAGAAAAACGGCAGCAGCGGGGACACGGTCGACTTCAGAGTGGACTGGTCAAGCAGTTGGGTGAGCCCCTGGAGATGAGGTTGAAGGCCGAAAACGTCCTTGTTCCCTGAAGTAGAGCCTGTCGTATGCAAGAGCCTGACGGGGCGTCAAATCGTTGTTCAATGAGAGAACTTGGGCTCGTGGGTCCCGGGAACCGGCCAAAAGCTTTAAGCTTGGTGCCCTTTCACTACCTGACGAGGGGACCGATCCCACGCCCACTGACAAGCAGGTCATCAAACCACGGGTGAAGGCCCGGGCTGGAATGTGACTCTGGCACTGGGAATAAGACACAAAGAGCTGACTTTGAGCAGAGGTGACAGTATCAGAAGCTCACGAAGAAGGATAAGGGTTCTGTCAAGAAAAGCTTTTCGAGCACAAACAAACGTGGGTAGACATGTGGAGGATTGAGTGTAAGACGAGCAGGGTACTGTAAGGAGTGCTGGTTCAAGTGGATGTGTGTGTCCCGGTATCCGTACGGTATTGAGTTTCCACAAATTCGAAAGATTTCGGTAGAGCTGGGCCAGCTAATAATAGAGGCAGTTGAAGTTGTCTTAACACATGACTTATCGGTGGGAGAGAGACAGGGCTCTGAGAGCGCTTGTAAAGGCTGGGGCAGATTTCCAATCCACAGCTAAACTAACTAGTACGCGTCGAGTAAAGAGCGACAATTGTGATATGAGGTTCGGAGCTGACGATGACATATAGCCCTTGAACGGCGTTTAATAGGGTTAGTCAGGACGGTGATCGAGAGACAGGGGTGAATAAGAAAGATTGGGTCGACGAGATGGATGATGTTATTGCCAAATGGAGCGCGGGGCAGGCTGAGCTTGAGTTTGGGGGGGGATCTTGGATGGGTTGGGATGGACGGGATTAGTTAGGAAGGATGGAATGAAAGGGAACGGGAGGGAAGGAACACGCTCCAGTTGCATCGATGTCAGGCGTGCCTGCCTAAGCATAGATAGGTATTTCTTTCTTTCCTCTTTCCATGCACTTGGTCTAAGGTAAGCAACCAACTCTTCTCCCATTTGGTCATTTTCGTTTCTACCCACAAAATCTTGTATTTCATGGATAATTGACTGACAAGGATTCGAATACCCCCGAACCAGCTCCGCTTTGTTTGACATGGAATGGTTGGAATGCGCCCGATCTCCTGGGTCTTGTTTCTTCTCTGTACCTACACTACGTACCTCTACGATATGCCGTTGAAGCTTTACCATACTGGGACAGTGCCGAAACCGCAGACGGACATTTGCAGCTGATGGGTCGGCCTTAATTCTTTGCAGTCGGAACCGCTCCCCTGGCTTTGATGAGCTACCTTGTTCCAGTTGAAAGGTTTGTGATGGATGGTTAGGGCTGGATGTATTCATTCATCATGCAGGTATGTATTCGTCCATCCATCTGGCCTTGACCTAATGCAGCTAAAGAATGCGAAATAGCCTTTTCCTAATTTTCGCCTTCCTCCTGACCCCTACTCAACTTGAAAAAGTTGCTCAGCAGGATGTTCAAGCCAGATATACGACTATGTTCTTGCATACAAAACGATATCGCATTGTCGATCGTTCCAGCTCGATTTTTTTCTGGCCAGACATAGTGGTCTCAGTCTTCAGTCAGCCACGCGAGTGGTCAGCCTGGTTCAACCAGTGAAATGAGGCTGACATAACGTGTAAACAAATCAGTACGAACCTCTATAATACTGAGACATAAGGAGATACGCCGACCACAATGATGGCACAGAATCCTTGGGGGTCATTCAAGGCTGTGTCTGTGCTTTTGACGTTGTTGTTGTCGGGAGGCACCTCAGGGATCACCCATGGACAAGGTCAATCATCAACGGTGATGCAACCTCCCAGGACTGTCAGGATGGAAGTCATTGGTTTGGACCAAAAATCTGACAGACTCCCCAAGGATATGCCTTAGTTTTATCCGCAAGGGTATATATCGCAGTTCTTAGTCGTGCAGCATGCTTTACCTCTGTTGTTCGGATACTCGATGGCCTTATTATCTTGTTCACCACTTTTTACGTACAGAAAAGCAGCCTTGAGGTGTTTCCTCATCCTTACAAACCTGTCATTGGCAGGCTTGGCATTAAAAATGCGGCCATAGTCCCTGGTTCCAGATGGCGATCTGATAGGGCACCATCAACAAGGGTGCAACCGTGGGAGAGGACACTCATGTCCCAATGAAACCCTTGACAGAGGCGCCGCGGAGCAACAACCACCGGATCCGTCCCAGCCACTGGCAACAAATGAAACGGCTTGATAATGTCTTGACGCTTGGATCAAATCCCGCTCCCGGCAGCCTGTGTGGGTAGTCGCGTGGCCGAACCCAGCAATGAACACCTCTGTGGGTCATGGCTGTCAGGAGTTGACTCTGGCTCAACAGTTTATTTTGTCTTGTCATCGACATCATGACGATGTAGTATGGTGGACATTCAACATTCGTTCTCGAGACTCATCAAACTGCGGGCGAATTTGTGGCAAATTTCAGGCACACACGTCCTTGATTCCCTGCTTTCAGCTCTGCCATCCTGCATCAAACCAAATCATACCATCAGAGTCTTTGGATAAGTTGAGAGGATGGTTTCCACCACTGCTGTTTACTTAGTACAGACACATATGAGCCTCCGATGCTTCTGCTGGTACTAGTTAGAGGCCTGATCGAGTACTGGTCCTGAAACGATCTACCTACTATATCACGGAGTACTCCGTACAAGCCTATGTTTTTACCATGGGACCTCCGACTACTCCGCCAAACCAGTTTCGAGACCAAAACAGCCCTGAAATGATCCAACAGTTGACTATACCCTGTTGGGTCAACGCTGCATATTTTGGTACCCTCAGTGCATGAAGCTTGCAGACGTGTGCTTAGTGATACCATGCAAACTAGCCAGAACTAACTCTGCAAGCTCCATCTTGCACATGCAGGTTATGTATGCAGTACTATAACGCTGCATAATCCTGTGCGATGATATTGGTGTTGCTCCTCAAGCCTCAACGCCTTGATATCGGAGCCGGCACCGACTTTCGTCGGCGTTAACAAGCCCTGCCGTCAAGGCCATGTGTATCTGAGCACAGACAAAACTATCCTCTCATAACTAGATGGTGAGTGGTAATGGAGTAGCCCTTGTTATCATATACCAGGAGCTTCCTGCCAAGCTAGCTTAGGTATTTTCTGGAACGTGCCAAAGCCACGAGCCAATAATCCGAGTGATCGGGTCGAGCAGACTAACTTACTTGAACGTCGTAAACTTACATATGCCGAATACTTATATTCTTTAGATTCCCCTTACTGTTCAAAAACACGAATGCCTCGATGCAAGCAAAGGCCCGCATAATCCTAGACAGTTTGTGCCAGCGTGTAGTGGACAGGAAACACGCCGCCAGTCTGGAGGATTATGGTGTTGGCCCTGGTCTAGCCAAACGCGACAACCAACAAACGGCCCACAAAGAATACAGCCCATTCACTTAGCTCCCACCACTTATGCTCAAGTCGTCTTGGGTCAGGTCACCGAATTTCCGCAGTACATTGATCCGCTTTGGCCGAGTTGCCAAGCATCAAGGGACATTGTATTTGATCCATCTCCTCTAACAAAGGCTACATCTTCATTATGTATCACAGGTGTTGGAAACTGGATGCAGATCGAAAAGCGTTCAAGCCCAGAAGGAGCATATGCTGGCACTCCTGGCCAGCGCGCGCTTCGAAAGATTTATATCCTTGTTCATGAGTCCTCCACTTCTCTACAAACGTTTTCTTTCATCCTTCCTCGACAAGATGTGGACTAAACCTGCGGTGTACTTGGATCTGATACGACCATATAGTCCGTCGAGGTAAATCTGGCCGGGGCATTAATGATTTTCAAGAGCATTACTGCAAGTGTGATCTGACAGATCGAAACCAGCACTATCACGGCCAGCGTCTGTATTTGCTGATGAAGTGTGTGTAGAACTCGGCACTACAATCAATTGATTCCTCGTATTCACAAACGCAAGCCTTCGTCAGGATTGGACTCAAACCAAAGCTGACCGGCACTCCTTGGCGGTCTCCATATCTAGGGAGTAAGGGCTCTCTTACAGCCATTAGGGTATTGATAGGATGGGAGAGCTTCTATCAAAGCGAAAGATGGTTGCAGCATCGTGCGAAGTGCAATGTCCGAGAAGGAGCCAGGGTGCTATCAAAATACGGATCCCTGGAGTTCTCTTGTTGCTGTTGTATCGATATAACTGAGGCATAAAATCTCCACAGAGTCCACAAAAGGTCTTTACCTCTGGTGTTTTACCTGTTTCAAAGCCGTTTCACGTACCGAAGCCAGGATCATTGAAAGAAGGAGAGCTTGCGTTGGGCATAGCTATCCCAACCACAGCAAATTGGCATTGGCGGAGTTTGTCTGCATTATCGTCACCGCTACGGAGTAGACCATTGGGGGGTTGCGGGGATGGTATGGTGGAGATGGATCAGAACCGCTGCCAATATCGAGCCTCATTTTCGTCCATCCTTCAAGATCCCAGGACTTCCCTTGCAACAAGATGTGGAAATTACAGTAAGGCATGCTTTTCAGCCTGAAAGTTAATCGGTGGAGCGCGGACCCGAGTCTCCGGCTTGCTTTGTCTTGAGCATTATCCGTCGATCTGTTCTCAGGCTTTTGTGGTAACTACTCTGTAGAGCAAAGTGAGATAACTATGCCTGTGCGCCATGCTACCAACAGTCCCATGTTTATCTGAGGGGACGGTTGTGCCTCTACTCCGTACTCCGTATCTCACTGCATTTCACAACTTCCTCTATGGGTATGGAGTTCCGACCTGGGTTAAGATCTGTGGGCTTATGACAGTCGTTGTAATACATACCTAAGGCATGTCGCAAAGGCGTCGACGCACTTCTGACACGCTGAGACTCGATCTGGCTCAGTGAGGCCAAAATCGTATAATCAAGCAATTTCTTTTGCCAGTCACAGTTACCTGTTGATCCCTGCTTGACAGCTTCGTGACTCTTCTGGGCCAAGTACAGCAACCATTTGTGCTTGCTTTTACTACGAGTCAGCGTGTCGGCACGACAGGGAAGCCAGGAATGGATGCTCTGGATGAGAGCAGAAGTATGTCCGACCAGCCTCATGGCGATCAATGCAGCGAGGATTTTCTGGTCATCGCAGCCGCCATGAGGAACACCAGGATCAGACGGGAATTGACCCGCCTCTTCAGCAAACTACCTGGTAACTCCGGGACTTACTTGTGATGATCAAAGACAACAACATTACGCTGCTTGTCGGCGCATAGTGTTGAAGCCAAAACAAAGCATGAATTCCCAGAGGAGCGCGCTTATGTTGGCCAATAAAGTCGTAGAAACGAGAGCTCTCCATCGGGGTTGAGCAGAGCAATCCTCACTTCTTATTCGATACCTCTACCCCAGTATAGCTGAAGTGAGACCGTTGGCAGTTGACACCTTTACCGTCAAGTGTCTTGTTGGTGGCACCAAGATTCTCAACGACGATACGACGACCAAGACAGTCAAAGAGGGTTCCTGGCGTCGACAGGTTGGTGGGATACGGCTGAACCGTTCCGCTGGTGACCCTGCTCGGTATTTCTTCCTCTCCGATCAACTCAGATCCTCCGAGGAGGCTGCGGCATTCAAGTGCTGCGAAAGCATTTGTCTACGGTATCTGGTTGGCCGACACACGTAATCCATGATCGGCGGCGTGTCGCAATTAGCATGGCATCTTTACAATAGTGCCTCCTCCTTAGTTATCAGATCAGGGAGGAGGTATGTCTTGTATGCTTGGAAGAACGGTACATATCACTCACTCATGCTATGTGTGTGTACGATGATATCAAACTACATCGGATAGGCATAGCAGCTGTGCTGAGCGGCTACGCATTCCGGATCCTGTGGAGAAGACGTGTTGTCAAAATAGTTACAGGGGAACAAGACCCTGTCTCTCTTTGCATAAAAGAGTGGATGTGGTGGGCGCTTGCTTGCTAGCTTTTCTCGTTTCCAACCCTACCATTCCAGTCCAGCACGAGGCAACCCGGCCTAGCAGAGTTTTATATCGCGACATCCATGGCATTGAGAGAGCTCAAGCAAGGGGGTCAGTTTGAGACTCTGGATATCCCCGTCGTAATTTAAAACAAAACGATGCGATAGGTGCGCCCTGGGAGGGGTTCCCAATGAATCGGAGGCCCGTGACCGCCGAAGGGGCACATCAGTGAGTGAGTACGGAGGTTCATACCAAAAGTCTTTGCCGGCGCTAAAATCACGCTAAGTGGGGCAAAAGATCAGGTACCTGCAAGTATCGATTTTTACGTCTATTTACCCCTGCCTTCTTTGTACTCATCCCCACCTTCCAAAGCTATGATTTTCTGAATATGCACAGGAATTCTCTCTATCCACTCCTGGATCTGCTCCTGCAGAAGGTCATTCCACGCAGCCTCCCACTTGCGAATAGCTTCCTTTCTATTCTTTAGGGCGCCTTTTTTCGTTGTTATCCTCTTCAACCACGGCCAGGCAGGCAGGCTCAATAGCGTTCAAATCTGGCGAATTTGAACACCAAAGAAGTCTCTGAACTCCCTCGGCGTTATATAGAAGCTGCTGTGCGTGGTGTTTATGACTAGGAGCTCGATCTTCTTATACGAGGGTATTCGGTCTTTCCTTTTCACATTCTTTTGCAAAAGGAAGCAATTTTGGGATCAGGATTTTCATATGGTATCGCCACCAGTCAATACCGCCTTTTTTCCCCTCTCTCATCAGCTTGCCTGTAGCTTTCTTCCAAGACCACTCAGGCTTCTTGCCCGG
>VYWZ01001809.1:0-28087 GCA_008711595.1 Fusarium xyrophilum
TCTTTGGGTGGGGGACGTTAGAACACATATCAACAAACCTGGAGTTGATTCGAGTTAGGAGATACGAATCATATCCAACTGGCGAAACCTCAAGTTCTTCTTTCACCCTCATCCTGTCACTGTGTAGTTCTACGTCTCATCAAAATGTTCTAATGAAGGTCACAACCTGCCATCTTATGTAGTATCACGATTGTCCAACGGCACGTTGGTTCAAAAACTGCTCCTTATCAATTGCGCCATGCGATGGCAAAACAATAATGAAACATTTATAGGGTATTTGCGGCGCAGCGTTGAGCTCTCATTAGTAGGCAATAAGAAATGTTGGAGTTCACTAAGATGTGTATATCTAGTATCTGAATCGTCCTGCACATAAAGCTGCAAAGAGGTTTGATCACAGTGATGGCAACGAGGGTGAACACCAAGTCCGTGTATCAACTTCTGAAACAGTCCTCCTAAACTTTCGCAATCCTCGATGACATTTACTATCTACTCAGGCACCAAGACAGCCTTTCATTCATTAGATACCGAGAACAAAGAATAGGTTCGATGTGATGGCTACAAAGGCGATTGCAGGATATCCTGGAAGTGGACTAGTATGAAATCAAAGCAAAACATAAGTTGCATTACGTGGGGAATGGCAGTAAGATTGCGATGTTCATGACCACTGCTCTGGTCAACATAAGTAGCATACGGAGTAGAGGGTGGGACTTCCAAGAACAATTCTATGGCCTTTATTCCAAGGTGGAGAGGAGATCAATATTTGATGTCCTCTTACCGAGATGTCAAGTGCACACAATGAGTTGATACAGTTCGGCCTCACTTGTAACCATGTCCAGCACATCTCTTTGCTACAGACTGGCTTTTGAAAAAGAGGCGAGCAAAAACAAGTAGCCAATATTTGACTTGCCGACAATGAACTCCAATGCATCGTTGAGTGAATATAATGGGTCACTGGTTCAGGTTACAGGTATGCGCTGTATATAGTTCTACTTGCAGAACTAACGGATTTTAAATCAACCAATGCCTTAATTTCAAGGGTATCTTTGAACATGTTTTCATAGCTCATCTTCAGCCTCCAACTCTCGCTCTGCCCTCCTCACCTGGCGCTCAACAACCTTCACTCGAGACTCGAGACTGGCCATCGCTTTCGAGTTACTTAGGATACCTGTTTCGTACCAGGAACGAACCGCGATCTCGCTCCTTTGTCGAAGGTCGGCCATCTCAGTAGCTTGTGCGATTTGGGTTGCTTCGATTGCTTTCATTCTATCCTGCAATGCCACAAGCGCTGCGCTATCCACAGGATCTGGAATCGGACTGTCTTTGATCGCGGTAAGGGACGATAGAGTCGCAGGAAAGGCGGACGCTGAGGCTAGAACAATGGATTGGAGTGCATCGATGTCCAGCTGCGAGGGTGGCTCTGATGGGTCGGAAGAATGGAAGAAATCGGGGTGAGCTCTGTCTAACAGGGGTTCAGTATGGGTTGAGACTTCAAAATAAATATTCCTGATACATACATATCCTCATGAGCTCGTGGTAAACACGGACATCGGACAGGAGCATCGAGAAACGCCGCTCGAGCTTGTTAAGCTGGCTAGCCGCCGACTGGTCTCGAGCCAGCGCTGGTGATTGGTTCTGGCCATAGAGAAGATGCTCGATTCGGAGAAGCCGTGATTCCAACAAATCGAGCGTCGAGAGAGTTGTTTCGTCCATCTTGGTGGCCATCGTGACAGAGAGCGTGTGGCACGCAGGTGAGGTAAGTAACTGAGGTACAGTACCACGCTAGAAGAAATGAGTGGGCGGGGGGGAAGGGTCATCATCTATTATCATGAACTTGTGAGACCTGCAGACTGGTCTTTGTTGTCGCATCAAACGGCGCATTTTGGTCAAAGAATATGAGAAGAAAAATAAAAATTGCATTGCAGAGATTTTACAGTCAATCTACAAAAATGAATTTTGTTAAATGATAAGCCACTTACCTCTCCTTATCATGAGGAAGCTGGCATGCTCCTCGTCTCATGCCTTGCAGCTATTCCCCAGATTAGGATCAGAAAAGCCCGCCAAATTATGATCTTGGCGCGCGCTCATTGGCCGCATGAGTTCGGCACAACACTATGGCAGCTCCCGTTGTTAGGTTATTTCAAGGATCGTGCAAGGGACCGGGCCTGTCAGGAATTCGTCTCCTGACTGTGTCTTCTTCCTCCTGCATCTCAATCATCCACAACAGCCTCGTTGGCACTTCGCTCGTGACTTACCGTTTTGGTCTGTTGTGATCGGACGGGAGTGTTGAACTGTTTGTTCGTCAGAGGCCTTTGTGCCGCAATCGTCTAGGGCTGCTGGCCTACTACCGCCTTTCCACCTCGCGCCTAAGTAGTCAGCAATTCGGCCTAGAATCCCGAGGAACGCAGCAATAACGAAGTATACATACCTCCAACACCTACGACTCTTACATCACAGCAGACGGACGCATAACCTGAATACACCCAGCTTTATCCCTCGCGATCGCGCCGAATTCTCGACGACTCTACGCCTTATCGCCGTGTAATGACGAACTACTCTACAATATCTGATGGAAACGCTTCTTTATTTAGAAGCGCCGGCGACATGTCAAGGTGAGGAGACCTCGCATGCGGAAATCGGTCAGGAAACATGATCACTGACGAAACCTTTCTCAGACCTCGACGTCGCGGTCACAAGGATGGCGGCCATGGAGGCCAAGCCACTACGATCAGCAGTGTCGTAAACCTGCTAAATACAAGTTCGTTGGACATCTCTCTTCTCTTTGGGCGCGTGCTGACGCAGGAGACGCAGTTGTTGGAGCTGGCACTCTTGCCATGCCCTCAGTTATGTCGCATATGGGTATCATGCTGGGAGTGGTGCTGATACTGTGGTCTGGATTGACTGCCGCTTTCGGTCTTTACCTGCAATCTCGATGCGCTCGATATCTCGACCGAGGAACTTCTTCCTTCTTCGCCCTATCGCAAATCACCTACCCCAACGCCGCCGTTATATTCGATGCTGCGATTGCAATCAAGTGCTTCGGAGTTGGCGTGTCTTACATGATTATCATTGGCGACCTTATGCCTGGTGTGGTATTGGGCTTCCTTAGCAACGCTAATAGCGCTCCGTATCTGGTCGATCGAAACTTTTGGATCACAGCGTTTATGCTTATTATCATTCCTCTGAGCTTTTTGAGGAGGCTGGACTCACTGAAGTACACCAGCATTATTGCGCTGGTCTCAATCGGATATCTAATTGTCTTGGTGATCTATCACTTTGCATCCGACAAGCACGCCGACCCTGGTAGCATCAGAGTGATCCAGTGGGGTGGAGCTATCGAGACGTTGAGCGCTCTACCAGTCGTTGTGTTTGCATATACTTGCCATCAGAATGTAAGCCAAACTTCTGCAAGTTCATGATCCAGCTAACACAATTAGATGTTCTCCATTCTCAACGAACTGAAGGATAACTCACCGTCGAGCATTATTGGAGTTGTTGGCACAAGCATTGGCTCTGCTGCGTCAATCTATATTGTTGTGGCCATTACCGGTTACCTCACATTTGGCAATGCTGTTGTGGGAAACATAGTCTCAATGTGTACGTTTTAACCCCTACTCGTACTCGCACAAGCTCACCCAGGCAGATCCCACTGGAGCCGCTTCAACAATCGGAAAAGCTGCTATTGTTGTACTAGTCACTTTCTCCGTTCCTTTGCAGGTGCACCCATGCCGAGCTTCACTAGATGCCGTACTGAAATGGCGACCAAACCGCAACTCGTCAAACAACGGACGAACCGCAGCACCATTACTCCCAGCATCCCCGGCCGGCGATCATGGAAGCACTGCACCGATGTCTGACCTTCGGTTTGCTGTGATTACTACTTTCATTCTCACCTTCGCCTATATGACTGCTCTCTCAGTCACTAGTCTCGACCGTGTCCTGGCCTTCGTTGGCAGCACTGGGTCAACTTCTATCAGCTTTATCCTCCCTGGTCTTTTTTACTACAAGATCAGTAACCCAGATAGCATACACCACCAACGACTGGCCAAGGAAGACGATGATATGGATGAGGACACATCTACCTCAGATGTTGAGGAGTCCGCTGCACTCGCTCAGAGCACAACTAGCATTCGCAGTGGTGTGAGCATCGCTAGCAATGCCATCACCCGCAGTAACCGAAACTCGTGGCGTTGGAGGCGCAAGTGGCGATGGGATCTCGAGCATATCGAACATCACCATCTGCGTAGACTGGCCCTTGCACTGGCGATATATGGATCTGTCGTCATGACCGTGTGTCTCGTTCTGAACATTTTCTTTGCTGTCACTCATTAATTGTATCATTTTCTCTTACGACCTCATGGATGACAAATGTTGGATACAGGCGTTGTTAGAAGGGGCACATGATATTTTTCTCAGCATCTCTGCTTCAGTAGATGGCTCAAACTTAGTTAAGACATGGTATTGGGTAGCGCTTCAATACAATTATAATAGCGAAAAAAACTGATTGGCCGTCGTGACGTGAACCCATCCAATAAACATCATACAGTCTTCCCCAATTGCTGCACAGGTCTTAGATCCAGCAGCCTGCGCCAGCCCCAGTATTTCTTGATATGACACTGGTTTTTTTGACTCTATCTGAATGAACTTCGTGATATCGTCGTGGAGCCAACGCCCAGAGATGCCATTTCGTACATATCGTACAACCCTCGAGCCACTCATCGAATTCTGACCTTCTCCCGGTCTATGACGCCCTTTGTGTTGTCTTGCTTAGGACCAAATTGCTTCTTTGGTAGAATACCCACCATAGAGAGTAACCTCCAGGCTGTGTCTGTAGGCTGTGCACCGACACCGATCCAGTACTTCGCGCGCTGACTATCGAGCTTGATATCCTTATGGAGCTTTCCGGATGTGTCGTAAGGGTCGGGCTTAGGGATTGGGTCGTATGTGCCAATGACCTCGAGTGGGCGGGAGTTACGAGCCGTCCTAGATACCTGTCAATGGTGCGCTCAATTGTAACATATATCACGAGCTGACGGACCGGGCGTGGGCAATGACAATATTGTAGAAGGGCTGGTTTCGGCGCCCAAATCGGGCGAGACGGATCTTGACTACCATGGCAGCGATGTGGGGGACTTGAAGACCACGAATTAAAGCAATCACCAGTTGTCGCTACTATTTTGAAAGTTGGGACAATCTCGGCACGGAGCCGGGGGTTATTTTCGCCGTTGTGGCTTGATGATCCGGAAAGATGGTGGGGTCGACCGGGAATAGTGTGGCTATCCAGATGGAGCTTCAACGGCGGCTGATGAAGCAGCTCTTGCCGAGTGATGTCAGTCCGTGACTCCCTGGACATTTCAACCATTCTTGACTGACGACATTTTCGAAATCACCCAACTTTTACATTTCTCGGACCCATACGACATCTAGTTTTCGCTGGGACTTTTGCGAAGATCCATCGATCACTACTAAGAACACAAGATTCAAAGGCATTATGGCATTGGCGATCAAGGTAAGTCATAAGCACTCTCATTGTTACTGTACGTTCATTCACTGACCGTTTCAGACTCTCGGAGCCAAAGCTGCTGCTGCTCTTGATCAGGAGCTCATGAGTACGGGAGCGTTCTCTATTGATCAGCTCGTGGAGCTCGCTGGACTTGCTGTTTCTCAAGCTGGTTAGTGACTTGACCTCACTTGAGTCTTAAGATTTCACTTTGGTCTCACAAAGCCCATGTCATTTCTCATGACGATGAACTGCTAACATCATAAGTCTACCGCCTCCAGCCTCTCGAGAGCGGCCGTAGGATCCTTGTTGCCTGTGGACCTGGAAACAATGGTTGGTGTTTCCTGCTTACCTGCTTATACCAAGAATGCTCACTCACGACATCAGGTGGTGACGGACTAGTCGCTGCTCGCCATCTTCGTCAGTATGGCTACAGCCCGAGCGTCTTCTATCCCAAACGAAGCAAGAATGATCTCTACCAGGTAGGTTTGCCAAGAATATCCGGTGTTCACTGTTTTTTCACCATGAAAGTCGCATGACGTTTTGTTCGTAACATTGCTGCCATCTTGCAGCTATGTGCTTCTCACAATTATCTTGTCGGTTTTCTCCCAGTACTGCGGGAATCGTTGAATGGTAACAGCCGGCACACCAGAAAATCGGTGTACCCAGCCTTTCAAACAAGTCTCGTCTCGATTCCATATCCGAAAGCTGAATAGTTGCTGATGCTGCTCCCAGCGACTCGCAAAACAACTTGAAGACCTTGAGGTCCCTTTCGTCGATGACTTCTCCTCGGCGCTGAACTCGACGGATCATGTTGTCGACGCGATCTTCGGTTTGTACTTGTACTCTTTCGATAGCGACAATCTTTGACCGTTCAACTAGGTTTCAGCTTTTCAGGAGAAGTTCGAGAACCATTTCCTGCTGTGATTCAAGCTCTTCAGGACACGAAGCTGCCAGTCACAGCAGTTGATGCTCCTTCATCCTGGGATATCGAAGATGGTCCACCGAAGTCGGGACTCGGCAGTTCCTTCATGCCTACAGCACTTATTAGCCTTACGGCACCAAAGCCACTAGTGAAGCATTTCAAAGGTCGACACTTTATTGGCGGGCGGTACGTACCAGTCAACAACGCTGTCTCGAGGCAACTAACCTCTAGAATAGGTTTGTAAGTCCATCCATCGCAAAGAAATATGACTTCAAGGTCCCAGAGTACAAAGGAGTCGATCAAGTCGTGGAGGCTGAAGTAGCTGGACAGGAGCTCTGAGAGACAGTGTTGTAATGACGGCGGATCGGAAAGAGGAAGTATGCAGTAATTACCCCTTGTTCGAGATTCTGAATACATAACAGGCGTTTACATGACCCGACAGCCTCCTCTCAGACTGTTCGGACAAACAGGGCTTGGACACTGTCCGTCACGCATACCATTCCGAAGGAAAAGCAGGCCTTGTGGGCATACAAGCAATGGCGGATGGAAGAAGTGACAGAATTCAACATAAACCAGATAATCTTTCCCGCAGACGTGGCATGCAGCCGAATGCTGCGTGCACATTTATCGTGAACTCGAGCTTGTTCTTAAAGTTCGAGTGGGTGATGATCGAAGTCGACAACTGAGAAGGGGGAGGCTCGCACGAACGACATGGACAACGACGTTGAAACGTCGAAGATGGCGCATGGATGAGTAAGTAGGGACAAGTTGACAATTACCACAGACGAAAGATACTGGTGATCAATTCTCAGGAGTCGTTGCAGAATAACTTTCTGGCAGTAATCGGATAGGGCTGATATAAAGAGTGTGGCGTCGAAACAAACGTGCCGTCTAAGAAAGTACAGTACTGTGAAGACGTGGTTGCCACCGAGGCCCAGTGTGTCCGGTATATCCAGGGGGGCTTCAGGGGGTTACAGGTACCCAACCGGAGCTTAAAAAGGCGAGAAGACGAGTCCACGTCAGGTTGGTTGTGTCGGCCCCGGGCGACGTTACCTGGAGGGCTCGTGGCAAAAGAGGGACATGGTGACGAGCGGATGATACCGCACGAAATAGAAAAGGGAACAAGAGCATGCGACCACGAGGCATTTTGAAGAAGGAGATATTAAAATCCTGTGCGTCCGCCGAGCAGTGGCTTTTGGTGAAAACACTACCTTGCCTTTACGTTTGTCTGATGAGTGAGCACCGTAAGGCACCCGGAGCTTTTGCTCCTTGACCCGCACGGTAGGCGGGGGGCGGTAATGCAGCGCTTGCAAAACGTACTGTATGGATAACCCAACCTCGAACAAGGTCCACCTTTCTTACCTGAGAGCACGAGTTTCTTCATGAACCAACTCGAAGATTACATATCCATGACTTGACTCGCGATTCCCATTCACGTTTCTAGCAGAATTAGCATCGATGTTGGAACTGACGCTGGCCCTGGCGCTGACACTTGAGATCGCCCGACCGACTGACCAGAACTGCTGATGTGCCCAGCCTGAAAAGATCGGACGTGTCTCCCCGTCACACTCGCGCCATCGAATAGCAACTGGAGACACCCATTCCCAGACAGCACAAGGCTCCAGAAAAACCCAGCGGTTCGGGGCGGCCTCGCAAGATCCAGGCGCGTGCGTTCTGCACCTCGGAATCGGTACGGGAGCTTCGGACGGCACGGTTGGCCAGCGGACTTGTTTGCGTATACAACATGTCACATAGCAAGTCTTGCACAGTTATTTTACAGGGCAGACTGATTGATACCATTCCGAGACTCTGGCATTTGATTTGGGGTTGGTCCGAGCTAAAGATCCCGACGCTACCACCGTCAGGGTCCTTGTTGTGGCCCGCGGTCTCAGGACCCACGATCGTGAATGGAGCATTGTTGTGGTAGATGCAACGGCGTTACGTCACGACATCGATTCTACTGGCCGGGCTAACCAAGCGTCAGTGCGGCCGAAATATCCTCTCTTTCAAATCCACCTGAAATTAGCTGAAAACACTCAAGAAATACTTTTGTTTGCTGCACAGTATTCGGTTCGTGGGACGAACATATGCCTATTTCAATCCAGCTGCGCCACAGTCCAGGGTCATGTGTATGAGTCAGAACAGGGATTAAGTTCCCGAATGTTTAATGAAGCTGCCTCTGTTTGCACTGTGTGCCTTTTGGGGATTACCCCTGCACCCTGATGAAATGCAGAATTAGTGTGCATCTCCGGTCAGCTTGTCAGCCACGTACCGGAACCCTGGCCGCGGGGTCTAGACCATCCAGATAAACATGGCCACGCAGCTCGTTCCCCGATCACGAAGGTCTGCAGATTGCAACTATTTGGTATCCAGATCGGAAGGAACCATAGGACAATCAAGACAGCCTCGGTCGACACAATGAGATGGACTCGGTGTTGCCGTAAGTGACACATTTCTTTTATCACCTGGTTGGGTTCGGCAGTGGTGAACGGATGGTGGTGGGCCATGCTGTGGCGTAGCTGCAGTCGACATCCCATCAGTTGAGTTCTCGAAGTCAGTTGGGCCAGAGTCTGGAAGCAATTGCAAGATGATAGAGCTGCATATTGAAGATCTTGCTCTTTTGGGGCCACCACTACCGAGCTCGACAAGCGCAGAGCCACCTTCAGCCACCATGGTACAGGGGTAACTTAAATGAGTCGAAACGGATTGAAGAACGGATGTTAGTGGCAAGCGCTTTCGCGGCTCGTTGCTCAAAATTCGGTCGTCAGGGCTCGGATTGGCTTCAGTTTGCTTTTGTGTTCACGGCACGGATATGAGACGGAATTGGGTGCCATCTAATGGACCCCTGTTTACCATCCGGGGGGTGAAACATCAGCGGCCGTTGAGTTTTTGCCCCAGACACTTTCAGGTTTGGGATTGGGCTTGAATTTTTTTGCAAAAGCCTCTGGAGACTGACAGACAGCCTGCCTAGGCACCCACACTAGCCACAGAAGCAGGGGAATGGAGGCTAAGCGGTGAGTGAAGGATTCCTCATCACACCAATGGTCAAATTCTATGTACATCGCTTCAATGAGGCTGACCCACGGCTCAATTGGCTTCAGCGGTCAAGTCGAGGCAAGTCAAGTCAAGTCAAATCCAGTCGGAGAGGGTCTTCCGGTTTCCGGTGTGGATCGTGACATTGAGGATGGGGAAATCGTTGCACTGCAAAATGATGCATATCAGCTGTGTGATGAGACAAGATGCGATACGATATGCGATTTCCGCACTGCATTGCGGAAACACGAGCAATTTCACGGGCAACTTTTTGCTTAGTCCAAGCGGAGAGTTTACTCCTGCGAGTCCATCGTCCAATCAGGCGTCGACAAGGGGAAAAACTGCCAGGAGCCATCTCCGGATATTGCAACGCATTGCTGCAGCCATACTTGGCTTTGCAGGGGAAAACAGCCGCTATACCCCCCAATGGCATGGATCTTACAGAAGAGTAGAAATTTATACTGTGCTGTGCTGTTGGTATGCACCAAGTGAGGGAGAAATGGGCTGTGATGGTGTCGAGATGCCTCATTGACGTCGTATCATCAACTGCCGTTTGCTAGAAGATTCTACGAAGAAGACGATTGTTCGGATCGACTGGAATGTAACATTCTATAACTTTCGCCGAGGACAGTCGAGATTAGGCTTGAATACTGTTGCCACAATCACAATGGCTACTGGTTGCGTACGCACGATAGCATTTGACGAACCAGCGAATACGAATAGCCACGGGGCTTGCAAAGTCTCAGTCCTCAGTCTTGTTACCTAAAGTTGGGCAGATATCTCCAATATCTGCCGGGCCGCCTGAGGGCCTCTCTCGGCTGGCTATGCCATTCTGAGTATAGAGTCAATGAGCCAGCTTATTCTACATCATGCGTGCATGCATAACCGTTTCTTCAACAAAGCACGGGCGCTGGACGAGCCGCAAGGGCAATCCTTGTGCTTCCTTATTGAGATGCCAAGCCACAAGGATTCATTCAGAACTCCGACGAGGCGAGTTGAACCCCGACGCAATCTGTACACGTCCTAGCCTGTTCAGCCTCATTGTCTATCTAAGAGCGAATCCTTTGGCTCTTCTCAGAATGGCAACTTCTCAATACCCATTGTATTGGGAGTCGAACCTTCTAGTTCCTTCGCTTCCAGCAGGGAATACAGCCGTCCGAGCACTAGGTGACTTCGATGGCTTGAACGTCACCACGGAAGGTGTTGGTAGAGGCAGGGGGATCCTTTCTCAAATAACGTTGTAACTAACCGACAGGCTTCATTAGTCGGCGCATCTCATGCAGTGGGACTTGCACTTTGCAAGTTAGAGAAACAACTGGTTCCGTGGAAGTTGAGGTATAGCGGTAAAGACTGAAGACTGAAGACTGATAGGGTTGTCGCGGCTGACGCAGATAAGTTTGCGCGTCCTGTTGGCGCATTTTCATCACGAGAGAAGTGGCTCGTTCAGGGAAAAACGAAGACAGTTGAAGAATATCACTGAAAGGGGCAAGTAACTACGAGCCATCAGGTCTGCGAGTAAAAGAAGGAGCTCTTGGATTGTGCTACTGTAAGTGATGAGCAACTACGTTTGAAAACTGCTGACTACACGAAGACAGTAACCAGACGAAACTACCGGAGCCGACTTGATTAATCACCGCCCAGTTCTTTGATAAGGGGATCCTTGGTATGATCCTGACGTGTCGTTGGATTCGTCAATTGTTCCTTGAGCTTCACGTCGAGCCGCTGCAAAAGCTCCGCCCCTGACTCTGACTGTTGATCACTGCCTGTGTCGACGTGTCATGTCAACGCACCGACGAATCACCTCCTTTACTCTATTCACATCAGGGTATAACTTGTGCCCATGGGGTGTGGAATTGATAATCTATATTCTGCCTGTGGAAGGTTACGTAGACTCGTGGAGCTGGGTGACTCACGGTGATGCTGAGTAGGAAGTTGAGGGAAGATTCCCCGAAGAAACTTGATTGCGAAGGTTCCTTTGGAATTTTGAAATTCTTTGACACGAAATTCTGAGTTGCGAACCTAGGGGAATACGGGCATTCGGCGGGTAACCAAAGTTTGATACCCGAGTCTTTTCTATCCATGAAAACCGCCCCCCTGAGCACTTGGCGATTCGGTCGTCATGATCTATATAATCACACGTTTCTCAAACTTTTTTCTCACCTCTTGACCAAGTTGGCGGAGAAAGATATCAATCAAAACTCGTCGCATGCCAAGGGATCAAAAGATTGGAAACGTTCGTCCAGCATGTAAGCTTCGCTGCTCTGATCAGTGATCACTTAGCCCCCAGCTCCTGAATCAGTGGAGGAGGAAGCCTTTCGCCTCTGGTCACCTTCCTCGGCCTAAATAAATTTATCCTCATAGAGACTACCATGGCGTTCAACGCATGGCACGAATGGAAATGCTGTGCATCTGTACGGGAGGTCTTTTGGCCCAAGAGCTCCTCTGGGGGTTTCTTAGCTCGCATCTTGATAAGGTAGTTAGTTGATAGACCAGAAACCGTTGATCTGACCTGTTGTCTTTGTATAGCTGGCCTCTGAGAAGGCAAATTGATAAAATATCTGTCCTTTAAGCGTTTGCTTCGAAAGTCCATCAAAATTGGTGGCATTTTATGACTGTGAACTTGCAGGCTTGAGCTGTTTTTCCGTCTTACTTTTTCATAATAATGCAAGCGAAAGTGCTTCTCCATGGCAAGCTTTGACTCCTTGCAGGCTACACAGAAGCCGCTGTCTCGTGAACAGATGGACTACTCCATAGTATTGACATAATGGTCAAGAAATCAGTCAGCTAGTGGTCAGAAAGCACTCTCAGGTTCATGGCTTATCGGGACTCGAGAACTTTTGACTTGTATCTAGGTAGCACGAGGTAACAGTCATTCGAGTGTTATCCTAACTACAAGCTTCTCACAAAATGCTACGCACATGTACGAGCGAGTCAGTGTTGAGTAGTGATAGCGACAGAGGTGGGGTCGGAGCGTCAGTACAGCAGATGAAGCTACAATAAGCAAGTGCCTGTTGCGGTAACAGTGTCCTCAGACTGAAGAGACTGTCTCTGTTGCACTACCCTTGATTACCAAAATTGCATAGCGTCACAATGAAGGTACCTGGATCGCCTTGGGTAGCTGGCGGTGCGTGAGTTGTTGTAAGCCGGAAAATAGTTGAGACACTTGTGGTGACATTATAAGCTGGAGGCATCTGTGTAATGACAGAACCAGGATCTCCTTGGGTGGCCGGCGGCGAGTAAGCTGTTGCAACACGTGTAATGGTTGACACGGTCTGCGTCGTGGTGACGTTGTAAGATGGAGGTACTCTCACGATGAAAGTGCCCGGATCACCTTGAGTAGCCGGGGGTGCGTATGTGGTTGTAGGTCGGGAAATAGTTGAGACTGTAGTCGTGGACGTGACCTTGTACTCAGAAGGTACCCGGGCCCAGACAGTTCCGGGGTCACCTTGGTTAGCAGGGGCTGAGTATGCAGTTGTGAGTCGCGATATGGTTGAAACAGTCTGTTGACGTGACGTTGTACGAAGGGGGCATTTGCACCACAATAGTACCTGGATCTCCCTGCGTCGCTGGAGGGTTATACGCAG
The DNA here is from genome assembly GCA_008711595.1 of Fusarium xyrophilum. Classification (NCBI taxonomy): domain Eukaryota; kingdom Fungi; phylum Ascomycota; class Sordariomycetes; order Hypocreales; family Nectriaceae; genus Fusarium; species Fusarium xyrophilum. The sequence continues at coordinate 13,040 of VYWZ01001809.1, forward strand.
TAGCCACGCAAAAGATAGTCGATACTCTTTGTGTTGTCGTGACATTGTACTGTGGTGGCATCTGTACCACAACTGTACCTGGATCTCCCTGAGCAGCCGGCGCCACATATCTGGTTGCAGGTCGAGATATCGTGGGAACAGTCTCATTGGTAGTGACATTACGGTCAGGGGGGACCTGCATAATGAAAGTTCCGGGGTCGCCCTGTGTAGCTGGAGGAGCATATGATGTAGACATACGAGTGATCGTGGGGACCGTCTGAGAGGTTGTCACATTATATGCGGGCGGCAGCCTTACCCAGATGGTTCCTGGATCACCTTGTGTACCAGGCGCAGAATAGGTTTCATAAGCTCTCGAAATCGTGCTGACAGTTGATGTAACAGTGACGTTGTACTCAGGTGGCATCTGGACGAGCACTGTGCCGGCATCGCCTTCAGTGGCAGGGAGTTCAAACGTTGTGCTTGGTCGAGTGATTGTGCTGACAGTTGTGGTCATTGTCACGATGTGGTTCGGTGGCACATCGATATAGACAGTGCCTGGATCACCCTTCGTGGCAGCTGGTACAAACCGAGTGGCCGGGCGCGTGATTGTGGGCACGACATCAACGATAGTCGTGTTGGTATCCGAAGGCTCTTGGACAATGACTGTGCCGGGATCTCCTTGGTTGGCGGGAGGCATATATGTTGTTTTGACCCCGGTGATTGTGCTCACCTCTTCCGTAGTGGTGACATTCCTATCAGGAGGCAATTCGATGATAATAGTACCCGGATCGCCTCCGTTTGCAGGTGGAGAATAGGTTGTATACGGAGCAGTCAGTGTAGCAATCTCGGTCGTTCTAGTCACGTTCCTGTCAGGTGGGAGTCGTACAATGACAGTGCCGGGATCACCGCGGTTGCCCGGTGGTGAATAAGTAGTATAGGCCTCGGTCAACGTAGAGACCTCTTCTGTAGTAGTCACGTTCCGATCAGGAGGCATTTCAATGATAATTGTGCCTGGGTCACCTTTGCTTCCTGGCGTAGAATAAGTCGTGTAGGGAGCTGTGAGACTAGCCACATCGGTCGTGACCGTGACATTCCTGTCAGAAGGAAGCTCCACGATGATGGTGCCAGGATCGCCCTTACTCGCCGGTGGGGAATACGTGGTGTAAGGGGCTGTCCTGCTAGGCACCTCGGTGGTGATTGTGACATTGCTGTCAGGAGGCATCTCTACGATGATTGTACCCGGACCTCCTCTGTTAGCTGGCGCTGGGTATGTTGTATAAGGCGCAGTTCGACTCGCGACTTCGGTCGTGATGGTAACGTTGCGACTAGGAGGTAATTCAACAAGAACAGTGCCAGGATCTCCCTGGGAACCGGGAGGATGGTACGTGGTATAAGGCGCTGTTCGTGAATCCTCCTCAGTTGTGATAGTAATATTTGAGTCTGGGGGCAGCCCGATATACACTGTACCAGGATCTCCACGGTTTGCAGGCGGGGAGTATCTTGTGTAAGGAGCCGTGATAGTGCTGACCTCCTCTGTGATGGTCACATTTCGATCAGGCGGCATTCCAACGACGATTGTTCCCAGATCATCTTCAGCACCGGCCGGCGAGTAGGCAGTGAAGATCGCTGTAATGGTACTGATAGTCTGGGTGATTGTCACGTTGAACGGAGTGGCTGGGCCAGGGGTCTCGATGATTACTGTACCGTTGTCTTCACGGCTCGCGGGAGGTATGTATGAAGTGACAGGACCAGTCATAGTTCGCGGCTCAGGCCTGTAGACAGTGACGTTTTGTCCAGGACTATCAGTAGTGGATGGATCTTGAGAAGTCGACACAACCCTCTTGTTCGGCATGATGATGGCGATGGTACTTGGGTCGCCTGGAGGTGTACCTGGTGACAACATCTGTTGCAGCGTCCGTAGAGTCAGCGTCACTAGTGACAGTGACATTATATTCAGGAGTTTCAACAATAATGGTGCCGGGATCTCCAGGCCCATCAGGAGGCGAGTAAGTTGTAAACGGCGCCGTAATTGTTGAAGCACCGCGATTCGTCGTCACATTGTAAGGACCAAGAGCTGTCTCGATGACAAAGGTGCCCGGATCACCTGGAGTGCCAGGTGGGGCATATGTTGAGCGTAAGGTTGTGACGGTTCTTGGTGCTTCCCGTGTGATGGTGACGTTGGAAACAGGTGTCCCGACAATGACAGTACCGGGATCGCCAGGTGTAGCTGGGGTCGAGTACGTTGTGAAAGGGGCCGTGATCGAGGCACCACGAGTAACAGTAACATTGTAGTCGGGTATCTCAACAATAACTGTGCCGGGATCACCAGGAGCACCTGGAGGGGAGCAGGTGGTATATATACTTGTAATCGAAGTGGGAGCTGCCCATGTGATGGTGACGTTGTAGGCATTGTTTGGTGTCTCGACGATGACAGTTCCTGGATCGCCTGGAGTGCCTGGAGGATTGTATGTCGTCCGCACATCAGTAATCGAAGCCGGTGCCTCTCGGGTAATGGTGACGTTATAATCCGGGGTCTCAACGATAATGGTGCCAGGATCTCCTGAGGCGCCAGGGGGCGAGTATGTGGTGAAGGGCGCTGTGATCGAGGCGCAGCGAGTGACGGTCACGTTGTAGTCGTTATTTGGAGTTTCAACGATTACGATGCCAGGATCGCCAGGAGTTCGAGGAGGAGCGTAGCTTATGCGAAGACTTGTAATCGATGCGGGTGCCTCACGAGTAATAGTGACATTATAATCAGGCGTCTCGACGATGATGGTACCTGGGTCCCCGGGCGTTGCAGGAGGTGAGTAGGTTGTGATTGTGGTCGTGATATCAGCAGGAGCTGCCCTCGTAATGGTGACATTGTAGTCCGGAACCTCAATGATGATGGTTCCTGGATCAGCTGGTTGGGCTGGGGGCGAGTAGGTAGTGAACCTTGTGGTAACACCACTGGGAGCTGTCCTGGTGATTGTCACATTTCCGTGCTCAGCCAAGGCCTGGTCCAAATAAACACTAGCTTGCGAGAGAACGGTTCCTGGCTCAGTACCACTGAGGGGATAATGATGACATTGGCTTCCGCGCCTGTAGTACCTGCGTCAATTCCGGCGTCGGAGTAGGACCCGGTACGTGTTGAAGGATCGCCAGGAATAGTGACTGTCGCACTGATGGTAACATAACTATCAGTATCTGGTGCACCAACGGATGACTCTCCCGCTGTATCCACAGGCGTGTAAATGATCTGTGTTTCGGGGGTTCCATCAGTGACGGGGATAATCTGCGTGACATTCTCGCTAGCATCAGCGAACCTGGTGTTGGGCTCAATGACAGTCAAGTCATCGTTGCTATCACTCGGAGTCAAGGCGAGTGCGTTGGGGTTGCTCGAAGCAGGTGTTGTAATGCTGCTGGCTGAATCATCAGTGTGGGCACTGCCGATACTGAGGCAGGACCAGTAGGAACTGGAAGAGGAGTCTCAATGAGCACGGTTCCGGGATCTCCGGGTGAGCCAGGAGGGTAGTAGGTAGTGTACGGTGCAGTAAGAGAATCAGGACCGTCGGTGTAAATAGTCACGTTCCTGCCCTCCTCGGAAGTTCTCTCAGCATCAGTGGCCACAGTCTGAATGAAAACAGTTCCTGGCTGTCCTGGTGTTTGTGGGAGTGCGTAACTAGTGATGGGTATTTTGACGCCTCGGGGAGCCAAGGTGTAGAGCGTAACATTGGTGCCTGGTGCCTCAGATGTAGTCTCAGAATTGGGGGCTGGAGTCTCAATGATAATCGTTCCAGGCTGCCCAGGCGTAATTGGTGGGTCATAAGAGAGGTCATAGGGGCAGTGATAATTCCTGGGCCAGGATACTGACGCACAATGGTGATGTTGGGGCTATTGTCACTAGGCGGGATCGTGACGGGCGGAGGAGTAGTAGCCTCAGCCTGAGCCTCAACTATGATGGTACCAGTTCCGGAGACAGGAGCAATGGTTGTGACCGTAGTTGGCGCTGTAAGCTGACCAGTGCCGGTGTAAATGGTGTAGACGGTAACGTAAACATCCCCGGGTGCCGATGTAGCTGCGGCTTCAGGTGCGGGTGTTTCAATGATAACGGTACCTGGGTTGCCACCAGATGGAGAGATGGTCGTGAGCGCGACAGGCGCTGTTACCATAGGGGTTCCTGTGTAAGGCCTGAAGACCGTCACATAGCTATCGTCCCCAGCAGGAATAGTCAAAGGAGGGTTCGCTCCCTTATTTGCGGTTTGCGGACCCGGTGTCTCAATGATGACAGTACCTGGCTGATCACCTTGAGGAGGAATAGTTGTGACGGTGACTTCGCCTGTGATCTCGCCTGTACCAGTGTAAGGCTCGTAGATGGTGGTATATGAGGAAGCAGGTGTCGAGGTAACAGGAGGCTCAGAGGCCGGTGTCTCGATAATCACGGTTCCTGGCTGGTCCCCTTGAGGCTCGATTGTCGTGATTGTGACCGGCGCAGCGATCTGTTCAGCACCAGTGTGAGGTCGATAGACTGTCACATACGAAGGTTGAGGGGCAGGTGTCGGTGAAGATGTCACTGCTGGCTCTGAGCCAGGTGTCTCAATGATCACAGTTCCTGGTTGTCTCCCTTGAGGTTCAATGGTTGTGATAGTAACCGGTGCAGTGATCTGATCTGCGCCTGTGTGAGGTCGATAGACTGTCACAAATGAAGCCTCGGGGGCAGGGGTTGATGTGACTGGAGGTGCAGACCCAGGCGTTTCAATTATAACGGTTCCAGGCTGATCCCCAGATGGCACGATGGTGGTCAGTATGACTGGAGCAGTTATCTGATCTGTGCCAGTGTATGGCTGATAGATCGTCACATATGAAGGTTCAGGAGCTGGGGTTGAAGTGACAGGGGGCTCCGAGCCAGGGATTTCAATAACAACCGTGCCTGGCTCACCTCCTTGAGGAGGGATAGTTGTAACCGTGGCAGGCTCGGTGATTCTATCAAGACCGGTGTGCGGCTGGTAGATTGTGATGTAAGAAGGTTCAGGAGCAGATTCTGAAGTTACAGGGGGTTCTGCACCTGGTGTCTCAATGACCACGGTACCAGGCTGATCGCCTTGGGGAGGAATGATTGCGATCGTGACAGGCTCGGTAATTCTGTCGAGCCCAGTTGGGGCTGGTACACTGTAACGTAAGATGGTTCAGGGGCAGGCGTCGACGCGATAGCAGGCTCCGAACCTGGTGTTTCAATGATGACAGTGCCCGGTTGATCTCCCTGTAGAGGGATGGTAGTGACCGTAACAGGGGCGGTGATACTGTCTGGGCCAGAATGAGGCTGGTATACGGTAACATAGGAAGGTTGTGCAGCACTAGTGGACACAACTCGCTAGGCAGGAGTATCAAAGATAATGGTGCCAGGCTGGTCTTCTTGTGGCTCAATAGTTGTCTTGATGAAAGGCTCAGTGATATCATCGGTGCCGGAGTACTCCTCATAAAGTGTCGTGTATGTTGGAGCAGGAGGCGATGTGGTATCAGGAGGTTCTGCGCCAGGGGTTTCGACCACAATTGTACCATGGCTGGTCACCAGATGGGGCAATGGTCGAAACTGTAATAGGCGCAGTGATTCTGTCGATACCAATGTGAGGGCGATAGGTCGTGACAAATGGGGCCTGAGTCTCGATGATAACAGTTCCAGGTTGCTACCCTGTCGGAGGAATGGTAGTAGCTGTGATTGGCGCTGTAATCTGATCGGTTCCAGTGTGAGGAATAGTTGTCGTGACATACGAAGGGGGCGTGGCAATGACAACGGTGCCAGGCTGGCCACCTTGAGGGGGGACCGTTGTAAGAGCTGTAGGCCCAGTAACCGAATCAGTACCGGTGTAAAGCACTGTTGTTGTGACATAAGATCCAGGAGTTCCAATAACGACCGTGCCAGGTTGATTACCTTGAGGTGGAATGGTTGTAAAAGCTGTGGGGCCGGTAACCGAGTCAGATCCGGTATACAGAACAGTCGTTGTGACGTATGATCCTGGTGTTCCAATAACAACAGTTCCAGGCTGTCCTCCCTGAGGAGCAATCGTTGTAAGGGCAATCGGCGCTGTGATTACACCTGTTCCAGTATAAAGTGTTAAAATTGTCACGAAAGGACCCTGGGTCTCAACAATGACAGTACCAGGTTGGTCTCCTTGAGGTGGAATCGTAGTGACAGTAGTGGGCTCGCTGAGTATCTCTGTTCCAGTGTACAAAGTAGTGATAGTGACGTACGATGGCGCAGGTGGTGTAGTTGTGACAACAGGGGCGCCAGGGGTCTCGATGATGATTGTGCCAGGCTGATCTCCTCTGGGAGCAATGGTCGAGACAGTGACTGGGCCGGTGATCTGATCTGGCCCTGTATGAGGACGATAGACTGTCACAAAAGGAGCCTGTGTTTCAACGATGACAGTTCCTGGCTGGTCGCCTTGGGGAGAAACAGTAGTAATAATAGGTACGCTAATCGGGTCAGTGCCAGTATAGGGAACTGTCGTTGTCACATAAGAAGGAGGGACAGAGGTGGAGGTCACAGCGGCCACCTGCTGACCAGGCGTCTCAATTATGACAGTTCCAGGCCGGTCACCCTGAGGAGGAATAGTGCTCGTTATAGCCTCTGTGATCTGATCTGTACCTGTGTAAAGCCTGGTGATGGTCACATATGAAGCAGGACCAGGCGTTGAGGTTACCGGCGGCACTTGCTGGCCTGGAGTCTCAACGATCACGGTACCAGGCTGATCACCTTGAGGAGGGATAGTGGTCGTGATTGGTTCTGTAATCTGGTATGTTCCAGTGTGGAGTCTAGTGATAGTTACGTAAGTAGCAGGGGCAGGGATGGTCGTCACAGGAGGCGCTTACTGTCCTGGAGTCTCAATGATAACTGTACCGGGTTGGCCGTTGGTCGACTCATTAGTCGTGATAGTGACGGGTTCTGCGATCCTGTCTGCTCCTGTGTAGGGTCGGTAAAGTAAACCGTAACATAGGTGGCAAGAGGCCCAGCAGAGGTTGTCACAGGAGGTAAATTTTGATCGGGGGTCTCAATGATGACTGTTCCCGGCTGATCTCCTGACGGCTCAATGGTTGTGACAGGAACGGGCGCAGTGATACGGTCTGCTCCAGTATGAGGGCGGTAGACCGTAACATGGGTAGCTTGAGCAGGAGCGCTCGTTACTGAATCAACAGGGGCCGGGGTAGAGGGAGGTTCAGACTCAACAGGAGTTTCAATGATGACAGTGCCGGGCTGGCCATTGGCGGGGGCGATAGTTGTAATCGTGACAGGGCCAGTAATCACATCAGTGCCCGTATGAGGTCGGAACACAGTAATGTAAGACTCATTAGGTCCAGCCGGCAATGTCACTGTTGGATAAGAGCCAGGAGTCTCTGATTCAGGGGTTTCCAATGATGACTGTTCCGGGCTGGCCAACTGAAGGTGCAATGGTACTAACGGTAACCGGCGTAGTGATTACCCCAGTATCTGTGTAAGGTCTGTAAACAGTAACATACTGATCGCCTGGACCAGGATCGAGCGTAACAGGAGGCTGAGCAACCTTCGTGTTGACATCTGGAGTAGTTGTCTCGATGATAACAGTTCCCGGGTTCCCGTTGGAGGGCTCGATAGTTGTGACCATGATGGGCTGATCAATATTGCCTGGTCCAGGATATGGACAATATTCGGTGACATAGGTACTGCCAGGGCTTGCAGGGGCTGTGCTAGGCGCATTGGTATCCTGGGCCACGGGGGTCTCTATAATTATTGTTCCCGGTTGCCCATTGACACCTGGGATCGTAGTTATGGTCACAGGTGCTGTAGTGATATCAGTTCCTGTATGTGGCCTATACACAGTGATGAAGGAGCTGTCCGGGCCGGGTGGGATAGTCAACGGTGCAGCCTCGGCAGTCTCATCTGTCGAAGTTGCCGCCTGAGGTACTGGTGTCTCAATAAGGATGGTCCCGGGCTGACCGTTAACTCCTTCAATAGTGGTAACCGTCACAGGTGCCGTGATAACGTCGGTACCCGTATGAGGTCTATAGACTGTCACGTACAAGTTTCCGGGTCCCGGTGGAATGGTGACAGGCGTAGAATCACTAGTTATTGTCATTGGATCCCGAGGCACAGGCGTCTCGACAATGATGGTTCCTGGTTGACCATTAGACGGAGGAATGGTGGAGACAATGATAGCCGCTGTGATGAGACCAGTGCCGGTGTATGGCCGGAAGACCGTGATATAACCATCGGTTCCTTGGGTAGAAGTAACTTCGGGTGCTGATGTGGTCTCCGGCGCGGTTTGAGGCACAGGTGTCTCAATGATGACCGTTCCAGGCTGGTCATTAGTTGGTGCAACAGTTCCAACTGTAAGAGGGGCGGTGATTGTTCCAGGTCCGGGATAGGGTCTGTATACAGTCACATAGTCAGCGTTACCATCCGAAGTGGTCACAATAGACGCTGTGGTTTGAGGCTCGTCAGATGAGGAAGAAGTTGGGGCCTCGGGAGCAGGTGTCTCAATGATCACAGTGCCAGGTTGACCTCCTGAAGGTTCAATGGTCGTGACAGTAATTAGCGCAGTAATAGGTGATCCAGTGTGTGGCCTATAGACAGTGACATAGTTGTTGTTGTCAGCCGGGATGGTAACTGGAGGCGAAGAAGTTGACGGGGCAAACTTGGTGTTGACCTCCAGTGTAGGTGTCTCAATGATGATCGTGCCTGGCTGGTCACCCGAGGGAGTCGCAGCAGTGATAGTGATAGGCTGATCAATGTTGCCGGGGCCAGTGTAAGGCTTGTATACTGTGATATATGGGTTGTTGCTTCAGGTAGGAACAGTGACTGGTCCTGTCTGGGTGGCAGTATTGGCATCAGGGTTGGGGGTCTCGATGATGATTGTACCAGGTTGTCCAGACACAGGGGCTTGAGTGTATGTGATGGGAGATGTAATCTGGCCAGGGCCAGGATACGGTCGGTAGATTGTCACATAAGAACCAATTGGAGCAGGAGGGATGGTAATAGGAGGAGTAGAACCATCAGTAGTTTGCGTTGTTGGATTCGACGTTTCTGTTGGCTGAGTCTCGATAAACACCGTACCGGTCTGGCCGTTGGAAGGAGCCTGAGTCAGGGTTATTGGTGCGGTGATCGTTCCAGGGCCTGGGTAGGGTCTGTAGACTGTCACGTAGGTATCGGCACTAGAGCTCAATGGAACAGGAGTCTCAATAATAAGAACTGTTTCGGGCTGACCATTGGACGGCGGCTTGGTAATAGTGATAGGTGCGGTGATTACACCTGGTCCTGGGGAAGGGGTGTAAATGGTGATATAGTTATCCGTAGTAAGGGCAGAAGTCTGGGGCTGTGCCTTAGTCTCACGAGCCGGTGTCGTGATAAACACAGTTCCTGGTTTGCCACCAGACGGTGCCTGAGTGCGAGTGATAGGTGCAGTGATAACACCAGGACCAGGGTAGGGCAGGAAAACGGTCACATATTGATCACCAGGTGTAGTGGTTGCCACGTTCTGCTGATCAGTGGACAGCGGTGCTGGCGTTGTGATGAAAACGGTTCCGGGCTGGCCGTTAGCAGGGGGCTGAGTACTTGTTATAGGAGCAGTAATTACACCTGGGCCAGGGAAGGGCAGGAATACTGTCACATAGCCATCTGTTCCTTGGGAAGTGGAAGTTAACCCATTCATCTGCTTTGGTGTAGTGAATGCAGGAACAGGTGTAATGATCCAAACAGTACCAGGTTGACCATTGGCAGGCGGCTGGGTGCTTGTGATGGGTGCAGTGATTTCGCCTGGTCCTGGGTAAGGAACAAAAACTGTGACATAACCATCCGTTCCTTGAGACGTGGAAGTTAACCCATTCATCCGCTTCGGTGTAGTGAACGCAGGGACAGGCGTGGTAATGAAGACAGTACCAGGTTGGCCATTTACGGGTGGCTGAGTCCTGGTGATGGGCGCAGTGATCTCGCCCGGTCCCGGATATGGGATAAAACCTGTCACATAACCATCTGTTCCAGAGGTAGTACTAGGGAGGTTTGCCTCAGAAGTTGTAGCAGGTAGAGGGGCTAGCGTTGTAATAAATACTGTTCCAGGATTTCCACCTGAAGGGGCCTGAGTCCTGGTATAGGACGTGGTAATGACACCAGGGCCAGGGAACGGAAGATAGACAGTGACATAACCATCAGTCCCTATGTGGTAGTAGGGTCTGGCAGTGGTGAAGTCGCGGGGGTATCCGCAATGGGAGTCTGGATGGTCACTGTACCCGGCTGCCCACCGGAAGGAGTAGCCTGCGTAACGATAATTGGTGCCGTAATGATGCCTGGGCCGGGGAACGGTTCATAGACAGTGACATAGTTGTCGGTGCCAGAGACCGTTGAAGTGGGGGCGAACTTGATTGGTGGCGGTGTCTCTATGTAGACCGTTCCTGGATTTGTGCCAGATCCAGTGATTGTGGTAGTAAAGATGGCCGTAATAACACTCGCCCCGGTGTACTGTTCAGTAACCGTGACATATCCATCAGGGCCATTTACCGTAACCATTGCAGTTGTGGGTTGAACCTTAACTGGAGGTGGAGTCTCAATAATAACCGCGGTAGATTCTTGACCTCCTGAAGCTGTCAATGTGACGGTCTTCGTAAGTGTGGTGCTGACATCTGATCCAGGAGTGTAGATAGTGGCAGTACCGCCGGGGCCAGTGGCAGTGACCGTAAAGGGGCCTTGGGTCTCAATGATAACGGTTCCCGGCTGGCCGTTCCAACCACTAATCGTTGTGACGGTGATAGGCTCAGAGATTGGTCCGCCTGTATGCGGTCGATATATGGTTGTGTATCCACCAGGATTATCAGGTTGAACCGTCACGGTCGCACCAGGTTCAGTCTCAGTGACGGTGTCAGCCGGCGGAGCTGGAGTCTCGATGATGATGGTTCCAGGCTGTCCGTTTGAAGGAGACTGCGTGATGGTGATGGGGACGGTAATGGGGTCACCTGTATGAGGGCGGTAGATGGTGACATACGGGTTGTTCTTGCTGGGAGGGATGGTGATTGGCTGACCACCCGCAGCAGGGGAAGTCACCGCATTCTAGCCCTTGGGGGTCTCAAGCGTTGGTATTGGTGACTCGACGATGATAGTTCCCGGCTGGGTACCACTGGGTTGGATGGTGATCGTGACTGGTGCGCTGATAGGGCTTCCACTATGTGGCCTATAGATAGTCACATAGGGGCTGTTACCTCCAGCAGGGATGGTAATAGGCCCACTTCCTGGTGCAGATGTAGTCGGATCAGGCGTCTCAATAATGATAGTGCCTGGCTGACCATTTGTACCTGGCTGGGTGAGCGTAATCGGGGCCGAAATTGGATCGCCGCTATGAGGTCGGAAAGTGGTGACATATTGACCCGATCCAGCAGAAATGGTGAAAGAATCACCGAGGCCTCGAGTGATCTGTCCACCCCCAGAAGGCACTGGGGTCTGGGTGATAATTGTTCCTGGCTGACCAGGAGCCCCAGTGATTGTGATCGTGTTAGGGGCTGTGACAGCATTGGATCCTATAGGACCTTGGATAATGGTGACGAAGGAACCATCCTGACCAGGAGGAATAGTGATCTCGACATCGCCGGGTTGAGGGGCAGGAGTCTCGACGATGATCGTTCCTGTTTGACCACCGGAAGGTGCGATTGTGATAGTGTTGGGTGCAGTGATAACACTGTTGGGCTGTCTCACAATCGTTATGTAACCACTGTTGGGGTCAGATGCAAGCGTGATAACCTACTGACCAGCGCGCACAGCCAGTGTCTCGATAATAATCGTTCCTGGATTGGTACCAGATGGTGGTACAGTGTAAGTGACAGGTTCAGTGATCTGATCGGAACCGGCGTGAGGTCGCAAGGTCGTAGAATAAGGGTTATCGCCACTTGGTGGAATAACCTGCGGTTGGTTTTCAGAGAAATCACTATCTCCACCACTACCAGATGTGCTCGAAGGTCCAGGGGTCTCAATGATGGTTGTTCCGTCCTGTCCTGCCGATGTTGGGACAAGGATTGTGACAGGAGTTGATATAGCAGAAGCTCCTGTGTATTGCCTGAGAATCGTGGTAAAATGGCCGCCGTTACTTGGAGGGATCGTGACAGCACCACCGGGGTTCTGGTTACCTTGAGGGACCTGGACGACTACTGTGCCCTGATCGCCTCCAGAACCAGCAATGGTGGAAACACGAGCCTGGGTGATGTACTCAGTTCCAGTGTATGCTTGAATCACCAAAAATTGGATGTACTGCCTGCAGCGTTGCCACCACCAGCGCCAGCACCTCCAACACCAGGTGTGCTTGGTGGCACGTCTGCCCAAGGAGTCTGGATAACAACAGTCGCAGGGGCATTTCTGGCCGCTGGAATTGTCCTTGTAGCCTCGCCAGTAACGGCAACATCACTAGGCAACGCCGAAATAATCGTGGCTGTCGGGTTGTCACTCGAGGGGGGGATTGTCAACGCGCCGGGCTGGCCCGATGAGAAAGAAGAACAAGCAGTACCAGGAACATCGACGAGAATAGTACCCGGGTTTGTTCCAGAGGGCTCGGCAATTGTGATTTCCTGGTTCGTAGTGGCATCGTTACCTCCAGTATAAGCCTGAATGATCCTTTCATAAGGGTCATTACGGGTCGGAGCAAGCGTAATTCTCGGGTGTGGAAGGAGTGTCGCGGGGAATAGTACTCCTTCGGGGCGAGTGTATGTCTCGACAGTAACTTGGCCCTGTATGACCTGTGTGACGGTGGCATCGTTGTCGGCTGCATTCTGTTGCTTGTCGAGTAAACTCGCATCGAAAGCTTGGCCCTGATTTCCACCGCTTCCAGCATCACCAGAACCTCCTGAATCTCCCTTAAGAGTAGTATAAGCATGTTGAATGAGAGTTTCCGCAAATCCTGTCGCAATGTTGACGGCGGCTTGGTCGATACCATCTTGTGCCTTGACGGCGAGAAGGAGTGTAGGGGCTAGCAGCCCCCATGACAACAACATGGTGTGAGTTGTCGTCGGAGACGCAGCGAGCAAATTGATTTGGTGTTGGAGAGAGTCCGTATGAGGCTTTCAAGCTCCATCCCGAGGCATCATCATCGTTTATAAGAAGTCCAGAGACAGGCACGATCAGCCGGTACAGCTGCACTACATCGTGTAGCTCTCATCGGCCTGTCTGTTTTCGTCGCCATAGTTCACAGAGCCGGTCTCTACGGTAGGCTGTTCACGCCCACAGGTCCGCATTCCCAATCCATATTCTCAGGACGTTCTGGACGAGCCAGGAATGTCGTCATTGAGCTAGGAGCTCATCTTGTCCTAGAGGGCCTTTGTGGCGATCGTTGCCAGCCTCGTTGGGCGGGTTGTCAGGTCCGAAGAATTCCGCCCTGAATGGACATGCATGCGCTGGACCGTGATTGGATCATATCTCACGTAGACAGCTTAGATCTTAACTATTGGGGCTATGGACTGGAACGTGCCGCACCTCGGGATAGAGATCTTAGGCGTAGATCGTGTGGGTCAGGGGTGAGTCCATTTTTTTGCGTTTGTCTTGGGTGTAAAAGCGTGCAAGCCCTAGGCGCCACACACGCCACATACTGTCGGCTTGAAGAGAGAACCAACATCATATTCGTGATCTGGACTGTAAACATCTCCCCTCAATCCGTTTTTTTAGAGCTGTCTAAAAGTAAGGCTTGCTTCGGGCCTGGATGCCAAGCCTGGTCAACCTAACCAGTTGCGGCTCTCACTCTGTTGATATCTCACTTTCACTTGATATAAGACGTCACTTAGAGAGTCTGTTGATATGACAGAAGAAACCGATTGGTCAAGAATTAAGCCAGGTCGGATTATAGAAACTGTATCTAGACGCCTACCAAGCAGGCTGATGAAAAGATTCCTTGCCAACAAACTGTTGACATAGATGATATTCTGCACGAATTTCAACGATCGATGACCCTCGATGACAAGATGGCTTCATTCTCTGAATACATCGTAAATGGATGACGTCGAATAATGCCGATCTCATCGCTGTCAATGGATTCATGTTGGTCAAAGGAACGTGATCGTCAGGTATGGTTTTGAGAGACATTTCCGTTTTAGCCATCATTGTTTGCTCGTGTTCCTGGGCGAGACACCAGAATCTGTCTCAGTCATCACAATGCCCATAACGAGCATCAGGATCTTGCTCGTATCTCAGGGGAATCCTACTTTCTTTCACCCGAATCCATTGCATCGGTCAGAGAGGCGAAGCCTTCCCCGTTAACAATTAGATTCTTCCCATGTGGCAATTGACTTATTACAAATAAAGCCATGAATTTACAATGCACTATTGGCATTCGTGCAAACTCTCTTCTTACTCAGTGTCACTTCATTGTTCAATTGTGTTCTTTTGTAAGCCTCGAAGCCTCGCGCCAGGCTCATGGGAGCTTCATGAGTCTCGGCCCTGACAAGATTGGTAGTTGGTGTCAGCTATTGATAAATATAAAAACCTAAGAGTCAGAAGCTTGGAACTGTCAGCTGAGTAGTCTATATGTATTAGAAATTTGAAGAGAGTTTCAGTTCACCCGCCTTGTAGCCGTTCAATAGTTCAACTCAATCTAATTAGTCCTGCATCTTCTCTTTATCATCCCTGGGACAGCTTTGTTCCCAATGATCGATTCAGGGCTCTCGCTGTGCTGTAGTCACTGTTATATAAAGGAATAAAATCAATAAAAGGTAGAGTATATAATAGTGAAGCTTAACAAATACTAATATTAGCATACCTTAAGGGTTTAACACTTTCTAGACCGAGACTTAATATTTTAAATAAGTGTGACGGTTGGGGGGTTCAAAAAGGGAAACTTAGTCCGTACTAGGCTTATGTTTACAGATTGCGTAGGGCGTTGTACTGAGCACGTTGGATTATCACGTCTCTTGACAGTCAATAGTGCGGGCAAGGCTTGTTAAGGTAAAGAAGTATTATATTAATAGCTAGTAAGTTAGGTTCTATCTAATACTAAATAAATATATATATATAATTGTATAACTGGGGCTTAATTAGTGAGGTTATCTTGGGATTAGTGCTGATTCTGGCGGATCAGTACTTGTTAAACCCACAACAGC
>VYWZ01001817.1:0-47424 GCA_008711595.1 Fusarium xyrophilum
TTAGCACTGGTCGGATGACTAGTTAGGGAGGGTCAATGGTCGGTTGAGATGTAGTCTCGCCTCGCCTCGTTGATGATGGAATGACGGACTCTTGTTTTTCCGCCTCATCCGCGGTTTTTTTGGACCCGGGCCACTTCGGGTCGATGTTTATTAGCTGGCTTGGTGCGTTCTCGGAGGACCCTGAAATCTTTTTGGGGGGAACGCCCGAGAATGACCGTGGATCTGAGCCCAGGTATCGACAGGCATTGCATTGGATGGCTAATAATACCTTGAACTGCGTGTCAAGATATACCCTGGACCGCGACCTTTTTTCCCCCTATAGATCACAATCACACCGCATCTGCAACTGCATCAGACTTCATCAGACTGCATCAGACTGCATCAAGACTGCATCAAGACTGCATCAAGACTTGCATCCATGTTTGCTGCGTGCAACCATATTCTTACTAAGTACACCGCATTCTCTCTCGACACGCTTATGCTGTACCAGACAATCAATCAATGCATAACAAGCGTCAAATAATCGGAAAAGAGGCCCGGTGTAATTTCTCATCTCATCCTCGGTACTGTAC
The DNA here is from genome assembly GCA_008711595.1 of Fusarium xyrophilum. Taxonomy (NCBI): domain Eukaryota; kingdom Fungi; phylum Ascomycota; class Sordariomycetes; order Hypocreales; family Nectriaceae; genus Fusarium; species Fusarium xyrophilum. The sequence goes on from VYWZ01001817.1 coordinate 573, forward strand.
ACAGAGAATATGTACAGTGAGCAAGTTACGTACCCATATTGAAGTCAATGGAGATGACGAGTGGGCCGAATCATCAAAGAGTCTCCCCAAAACCGTGGCGAGGCCCTCTTTTGACACTCGAACCCCTGGTCTGGCTCCTTCTAACGACTCCATTCACCTGTCGCCCATGGCAATTCGACAAGTGACCTATTTCCTAAAATTGACGGTAATAACTGTGCCTGAGGCGGAGTCCACGGCTAGCGAGCAAACGATGTGTAAGTTACATGACACTGCACTCTTCAAAAAGGTATGTACACATACAGTATTGGAATCGGCAGCCAATAGCGACATTTCTATTTCATCATCTCTCTTTTGCTCATGATACATGCAGTGGGTTTCACTCCGCTGTCCCCGGCCGAGGCTTTATTTTTCAGAGTCTCGCCTTGTGAATGATTGAGAACAGAAAATGTTACGCAGCAATACGAAGTCCGAATTTTGCTTTGTTTGTCACAGTACCATGTTCACTACCTTATGTATACCATTGATCTCGATTACCGACATTCGATTGCGATATCCTGCCCTTGCAAATGGAACTTTGACCACCTCACCTCACCTTGCTCAATGTCTCTCGATCTACGGAGTACTGAACCCCCTGAACTAGATCTGCTCAGATCCCACCACCAACCTCCATCCAATTCTCTTGGACGACTTACAGAGCCTCCATTTGTTATTCACCACTGACAGTTCCAGCACCTCGGCGTGCAGATGCTGCGTCATCATCCTTCGAGTGCGCGAATCACCTCCTGATGATCCAATCCAACCTTTCGAGGATCACCATGTGGATTTACCCTACACTGACCTGAAGGAAGAGCAGAGAACGGCGGCGGTCGAATGTCACTTCAGAGCTGCATGCCACGAGGCGGATCATCCAATGATGCATCTCTAGTTCTGCCCCTTGCGGCGCCATCTGCGACAAGCGTCTGCCGCTAACATGGATGCTCTCCACTTACGCCTAGACCCTGCCTTGCCCAAGCTTCTTCTTGTCTTGATCACAGCCGTGACTGGGTTAATTACCTGTTCAACATCGTTCGATGGGCTTGCTGACCTGTGTTGTTGCAATTGCCGCTGTCTCTCGAAGCCAGAATCAATCTGCCTCTATATTCCTTGGTGTATGGAGCACCCTGCTCATGTCCTCTACGCCATGAAGTCATGGCCAGACTTAGGCTGTAGATCGCTCGGAAATCAGCCTACAGAAAGCCTCCCTCTCCCATTTCCTTACAAGTCCCGTCGTTCGTCCAACTCGTCGTGTCTTGGCGCCTTGCAGACCTTGTACTCCTCCATCCTTGCCTCAGGCCGCCGCAGCCGTCTTGTCGGGCAGGTCGGCGACAACGCTAAGGAATCCTTATTATATGATTGGTCAATTGGAGATCCCCGTCTTTGCTCCGCTTCGCGCTTCCTTGAACTTGTGCCTTACCTAAGTGTGACTTTCCATTGTCAGAGGGACTGACCTACCCTATACCGAACCCTGTAAACTCAACCTCACCCGAGAGAACCCCGGGTCATTTTTTAGTCAATCGACCCCACCCCACCACACCACAATCTTTCCCCCCTCCATCATCGTCATCCTTTTACCCACCACCAAAGCAAGCAAGCTCCTGCTATCGAGATTCACAAGCTCAGGCCGTCTACCGTTCCTGTGTCCAATTACCTTGTACCTACCTAATCTATCAGATCTGTCTGGTCCTACTGAAGCTAATGCACTGCTGAAAGCCACCAAAGCTTAAGCATGGAGCTTCCCTTTGTTACTCTCGACGTCTTCACAAACACTCGATATCGAGGAAATCCCCTTGCCGTCGTCACGATTCCCGCAGATAGAAATATACCAGAGCCTACGTAAGAGCAAGAACAAAGAATTGCCTTCGAATTCAATCTATCAGAAACTGTTTTTATCCACGAACCCCGTCCTGATGCCGATGTGTGATGTCACCCGCCGAGTGATCGACATTTTTACAGTTGACACAGAGATCCCCTTTGCTGGGTACCCAACTATCGGCGCCGCTGTTACCCTTGTCCCCCACGGTGTCGATACCGTTGTTACCAAGGCTGGCCCGATTTCTCTCACCCAGACCCGCCCTGGTTATATCCAAGCTGCTATCCCGCACAATGTTCGTCGTCACAGGAAGACTCTTGCTGATCCGTCTGCCCCAGTTGCTGCCCAAATATCCCAGGACCCTGCGATACGCGAATCCGAGCTCCAGGCCCCGCTATTCAGTATCGTCAATGGCATGACCTTTGCGCTCATCAAACTCCCGGATCTTGAGCATCTGGCCAAAGTAGAGATGAGCGGGGTAAACTTATCTGTGGACGAACTTCTTGACGATGGCTGGCAAAACGGTCTCTTGCTGAAATACTACTATGTTGTCAATGGCCAGCGAGAAGACGACGGCACAGCAGTTTATTCTATCCGCTCGAGAATGATGGAAGCATCCATGGAAGATCCTGCCACAGGCAGTGCTGTAAGCGCTCTCTCTAGCTACCTTTCGCTTCAACAGTCGAGCCTAGGTGACCATAGCTTCAGATATGAGATTGACAGGGTGTTGAGATGGGCAGGGAGAGTAACATTGTAGTTGACGTTGATGTAAAAGAGTCCAACATCGCCACGGTCAAGCTCTCAGGAACAGCTACCCCAGTAATGCGTGGTCATGTCACCATCTGATCGAGAGAGATAGCACACTGCCTGTTCCCAACTGCTCTATAAACCCAGGACGCAATCGTTATCACGTATTTAACAATAGGGGCAGTATTCCGAAACCAATCATGCGCCTGATATGCTCTTCCGACAACATCGTAACGACTATCGTACAGTGATACAGTATTACTGCAATGTGATATCGGCCTGGAACATCATCGGCCCCCCCCCCAAGACGAGTCTGCCCCAGGGCCGTAGTAACACTTGCGCCTCTATAGTTCTTAAATCTTCTTGGACCCAACGCCCCGTGCCTCTCTCATAATGATGCACCCTCAAAAATCAAAAGTTCCGCCGATAATAAAATACGTCTCTCCTGTAGATTCCTCCTTGTGACTTTTTACCCAGTCCTATTCATTCCATCGCGGTGTGGCTATATGACCCGCGACCTATGCTCGTTGAAGCACGTCTGCAAACTTTTTGGCAACCTAAAGATAACGTAAGTACCCGGCCCACAACAGCACGCGAATATCTGACTGACCTCATGACTCTCGTCATCGATGAAAGGAAGTTTGAAGAATCCATACTTGTCTTCATTCTTCACAAGCTCCACAACAGTGTACAGTAGACCCCATGGTTGAGGCCAGAAACTAACCAGTCGCTCAAGCAGCACTCGGGTGATGTCCTCGCGGAATTCGTCTTCCTCAGGATCGCCGAGATCCTTGGCGAAGATGGAAAGGAGCGCCTGGCTGAAGAACGCAGTGTGGGCGCTGGGATATCGAAGTTGGTTGACTAGGCTGACAAGGATATAATATCTGGCCTCGGCAGGGAGTTCATGAATGATCAGAGAAAGAAGTGATACTTCATTCTCGTCACCAGTCAGGGACAGGTCTGCGCCAGTTTGTCTTGCCTTCTCTACAGCACGGTGTCCGATATATAGAACGACAGCGTCAATAACGCTGGGGTTGGCGACGACAGGCACATGGCCGTAAGTAGATGCCTTTGGAGTGTCATGTGTCATGGCGTGGGTGACGTTGGCAACGATATCTTCATTTGGTCCACTCTGAAGTGCTTGGTCTAGGACGTTGAGAAGACAGCGAGACTGAAGTGTCACGCTGGCCTCATTCATAAGACCGGCAAAGAGGCGCATGTCGTCAAACTGGATCCGACCACCAGGTTCGTTGAACCTAGGGCTCTGCTGGGGATTTGCAGCCAGGACAGCGTTAATGAGCTGCGTGCAATGAGGTGGAATGCTAGAGCAAAGCTTGGCGTGATTGGCCACGACAAATTCGGGGAAGTCGTGCTGTAGAATGACGAGCAGCTTGAAGCAAGCCCGGTAAATATCTTTGGCAACGTTGGAAACCTCGAAAACCTTCAACTGATCACCGAGAGTGTCGAGCAACTGGCAAAGCAGGTCGGAAAAGGGGCCCCAGCCAACACCGTTGGGCAGCTGTAGAATTGCTGGCATGAAAGCACGGTGCTGAACAAGAGACATCCAGCCGTAAACAAAGCCAGGAACATATAGGGGGTTGATTTTGAACAGTCGCCGCGCGATCCTCAAAAGAAATTCACGACGCTCATCCTCAGCCAGGCTGTCTGAAATCCCCTGAATTTCGTAAAAGAGCATGGACAGCAATCTGAAGAAAACGCGCTGGCTCAGCTGCTCTCCGCGCTTGACATGGTGGTTGACGAGAATGAGCTCAATAAGTGAAAGCACTGAGTCGATAAATGCGGGACGAGTAGATGTTGGCTCAAAGCCCATACCGATGAACGTCGCAATGAGCTTAGCAAGGGCATCTACCATGACATAGGCATCGGCAAGGGAACAACTGTGGACAATGTAGTCGAAGCGCTCAATCGACAGGTCGATGGTGACGCGGATGAAGACAAAGAGGTCATCCCTGTTCTGCATAACCCCTTTAGCGTGCAGCTGCTGCACGAACGCCGTGACAGCCTTCTCAGAAGCATTATGGTTGCGGCAAAGATGAATCCATTCGTCGAAAACATATTCTATCTGTTCGTGTTGAAGAGCCTGACTGTCAGCGTGAGTCGGCCGTGTCAGACCGGAGTTGGTGAGCTTTGACTTGATGCGTTGCCCAGCGGCAGAATCGGGGTCATCCGAGATCCATGACCAAGCTGCGTCCAGCGTCAGGGTCAAGTCGGCATACAAAGCAATCGGACGGGGGTCGAGCAGCGTGAGGTCGAGCAGGTGCTCCAAAAAGTCAAGAGATCCCTCTTTGCGGGCCTGCAGTGCTTTCGACATGGCCAGATCGATGTTTCTCCAGTCCAAAAGGTCTGTTCGAACCAAGGCCACGAGAAGAGGTAAACTCAAGAAGGTGGAGCCAGGCTGCTGGCTGAAGAGAGTTCTAACGCGGCTGTTGAGGACAGGGCCAGCGATCTTCCTAAGCGTCTCCAGAACATGAACTAAGCTCTCGAGAGCCAGGTTGTCGTCAATCTGCGAGAAAATGAGCTGAATGATTTGTTCCGCAGCGTAAATGGAAAAATCTTCATGGCTCTGCGAAGTCTTGATGATGTGCTGAACGAGTGCATCAACAACATCCATAAGAGGAGATGGTCGCGGTAGATCCAGGAAGTGTTCATGGGGAGACTCGGTGGCTACCCTCATGAGTTCCTGGAGTAGCTTATTGACCCGCTCGGCTAGATTACCAACATCCGTCTGAAAGCCGGGTGATCTACCGTTAGTCATTGCATTAGCAGTGGTATGAGGGGGTGCATAGGGCTGCATCTGAGCACCCAAATGTTGCTGAAATGACGGAGTCTCCGCAGGAGTCGGAATACTAGGGATAGAACTAAATTGATCCTGGAGCACCTCGTTGGCCAAGGATCTAGTAGCATCGATTGCTGACGGGCCATGTGAAGGCGTTGGAAGCGTGGCGCTTCGTGGTTGCCTGGCGAAATCTTCATAAATAGCCATCTGCTCGGGGTTGAGGCCATTGACATTCGGTGATAACTTGAAAGGATCAGGAATAGCCATGGCCCATCGGCTGAGGCTTGAGTCGAAGTAAAGATCGTTAGGTCTCTGAAGACGATGTCGTCGACGAGCCTCGAGCTCCGGTTCGATTATCTCCTCAATTTCAGGGACAGCCCTTTCCTCAGCCTGCTTTTCAATGATATTGCAGGCCAAGTCCAGGTTCGAGTTAACACACATAATAATTGTGCCCTCGGGGAGTCCCTGAGAGAGATCGGTCGAGAGGTTTCGCATGTAGTTAGTGAAGTTGGCGCGAAGGGGTTCTTTGGACGTAACGAGAGCAAGGCTACCGGCGGTGGCTTTCACCATACTAATAGCAGAGCTGCGTACACGGTTCTCGTCGTGCTCTATAGCGAAGTCCTTGTGTATCATCTGCTGCGTAGATATGGCGGCAATTGTAACAGAGCGATCAACGACAGGCTGAATTATATCTTGCAGAGCACGGCTGAGGGCCGTACGAACAATCTCATGAAGACGAGTAGTGCTGATAACCATCTCATTAGTTGGGGGAATAGTGATCAGGGGACCAAGGTCAGGAATGGTTGGCGCAAGAGCCTGAGGTGAGAGTCCAGCACCCACACCGGACCCGATGCCATTGAGCGATAAATTCTCAAACGCTTCTAGTTGTTCAGAGACCAGGGTCTCCGCTGGCTCTTCAATGACAGGTCGGTTCAGAATTTCGCCCGAAGGCTCGATACTCCTGTGATCAAGGTTCAAACCTTTGCACAAGACCTCAATCTCGAACTTGAGATTGAGTTTCAGCTCGGCATGATGATAAAGCTCAATTAGCAAATGGACGATATCCATAAGCCATGGATTCGGGGGTCTGAAAACAGCTGATGTGGCGCCTTGAGTTAGGACTTTGCAAACGAACGGGATAACAACGATGAGTCGTTTCGTATCGTGAGCCTCAATCAAGAGCTGCTTGAAGGCGATGTTCTTGTGTTTGATAGGACGATCTCGTGCCAGAGTCAAAAGACCTAGCCAGCCTCCGAGATTTTTGAGGTGAGTCCTTTCCGTCGAGTTCTGCATGGTCGCCTCCGAGTTCAGTATTCGGCACACGCTGATGTAAGTCTCTCTCAGGACCTCACTCCAGAGAGCCTTGTCTTCAAACAGCTTGACTAGTTCGAGATAAACATGATGATAGTTTGGCTGCATCTTGGCGCGCTCCTCAACAAGATGGCTAGCAAACCATTGTTGATGCCGGCGTTCCATGGTCTCTCGAAGTTCTTGACACATGGCCTGTAGTGTGCCTTCGGTGATATTGTTGAGAACGAACTGGACCTTGTCCTGGGCGCCCTCGTCAGGATCTTCGAACTCAACGTCCATAGCTGGCGGATCGAAATTCAGCGCAGCAAACGCAGGCGCTTGACGCTCAACATTGGCCAGTTCATCCGAGTTTCCATAAGGGAAACCATCGCCCTGAAATCCTAGTCCATGAGGCGTTCCTGTGCCGTTACGCCCACGGGCCAACTCTTCTTCGTGCTCACGAACAGCCTCCTCCGCCTTTTTGTAAACTTCCGTGTTGTGGAGACCGGGTATCTGGCAGAGCTGCCCGCAGAAGGCAGGCCATTCTCGGAAGCGAATGAACAACTGCATCAGTGCCTGAAGGCCAAACTTGTACATAGGTTCATCAGGAGAATGGTCCCTAACAGCGTCCAAAATCATGCCTAGACCAATTTGAAGAGGCAAGTTTGAAACGAGCTTATGCGAAATGATGCCACCGAATAGAACTGCGGTTGTTGCCAGAGCTTCCAGAGGATAGTCAGCATAGTGAGAATACTCATCAAAGAGCCCATGGATCATGCATGCGAAAACGTCCTGATCCAGAGGATCCCTGGAATGCTTATAGCGATCCAAGACCTCAACTATATTGCGAACCTGTACCTCATCACTATACATCTTCTTGTAGTGCTCCTCCATCCTGGTGTTGGCGGTCGGAGACAGGAGGTTCCCATCCCTTTCATTGGCGTCGATGACATCGTCGTAACCCTCGCCGTAGTTGATGAGTCGGGGGTAGGCAATAATACAAGCGCGCTGAACCAGGATCAAGTCTGACCTAGGAGGACTGGGCGAAAAGTCTTCGAGAATTCGCAGTAACGCTGATACGGTACGAACTGGGAGGGTCGTTGTGTTCTTCACAGAAGAGTCATCAGAAGTTCCTCGCTGAAACTGGCTCTCCAGGTCGGCCTTTATCATCAAGAACTGAAGCAGAGTATTGTACATCTCTTTACTCCGCTCAGCATTGAACCGTGCCCACTTGGACAAGTCCAAGTATCCTTCAGCGTGGGCCAGAGCGGCTAAATCGACCCCAAATCCATTTGACTGGTACACCAGTGTGTCAAGCCAGTTATGCTTTACAGCGTGCTCAAGAATAACGGGGAGGTCGATCGGCTTAACAGCATGAGTGTCTACCAAGCGCTGAATGACCCAGTTCTTGTCTTTCCTCCAGACACTATCCAGAACAAAGTCGTATTGGGGTGAACGCTTATAAAGAAAATTTTCGAACAAAGAACTGAGTGTTTCAACGGCCATTGGGGCCCAATGCTGCCGAGGGACTTCGAAAGCGGAGACCAGGAAGATGTCCAGATTCGGAACTACAACTTCTTGGAAGAGCCTCTTGGCCTCGATACTCGTCGACGCCATCATGGAACTAAGCGCAACATTGAAGATCGAGGAGAGCGCAGCAACGGATATTAACGGATGCTTGGCGGCGACAATTGCTCGCTCTTGTACATTATCAGGCGAGTTTGCGTATTCCTCAATAGTAATGCTGCGCTGGAGCCCGGGAATCGTCGTCGCGTCAAGCTGATCAGGAGTTAAGGAGGCATAGGCACTAACAAAAGAGAGCTGAGCCTCTGGATTCCTCCAAACGCCACCCCATAACCTCTGAATATCCACTATCAAGCCAGACTTGGAGTCCTGTGCAATTGGCAAGAAAGCTTGGTAAAGTCGAAGGAACTGCTGAGAAGAGACACGAGTCGATGGTTGGTCGAACAGAATGATGACCTCCATCCAGTCGAATGACTTCGGTAGGACTCTCCTGAGAGCAGCAACCAGAACGCTAGTATCTTGCTGTGGGTTTTGACTAATGGCAGTGAAGGTCATCGCAGCTGAAACTTGTTCGGGGCCCAACTGCAAGCCACTGGGCCGGTTCTGTAAATAAGAGACACATGTTTCCTCGTCTCTGGTGAAATCGAGGCCCGTCTTTTGGATATATCGAACTAGCCCGTTGAAAGGCCTATCGGCGAGCACTCGACTGAGATCGAGAGCCGCGAGGATTTCGGAAGGCGGTGTACGCTCGGGAGACTGGTCCATCCATCGGCTGATGACACGTGTTTCCAATTCGCGCATAGAAGAAGCATTGAAGCTCGGAGGATAATATTGAAGAAACCGGTCCAGAATCAGGGCGATAAAAGATGGGGTTAGATCGGCATGGGCGTCGAGGTCAAATCGAGAAAGGATATCGATGAAGGAGGGGAAGTTAGTAGATAATATAGCGTCGGCTGCCTTGACATTAGAAAACTCCCGGGCAAACTTCCTAATGGCATGAACCAACCTTTCGTCTTTAAATCTGCTCGAGAAGTGAGCTTAAAGGCTAGAGCTAATATGGTCTTCTCCAATGCATCGAGCTTGAAATGTTCCATAAAGGTAGAAAGATCAAAGTCGCGGAAGATATCCTCTGTGGCACTCTCGATCGATTCAGCAATCTTACTTGCTTGATTGGGATCGTGCGAAATCTTCTGCATCTCGGCAACAAGAATGTGATAGTTGTTGGGGCTTGTACCGAGCCTGTTGAGGCCAGGAAATATCTGGGGCGCATTGCCGGCAACGAGCCGGGTGAAGTACTTAGTAAACACTTCCATTCCGTGTTCATCGATGAGCTGTTAAGTAGGTGCATGTCAGCAAACTTGGGACATGTCCAGCAGCAATAATGTAGCCAAACCTTCTTCAATTGGTCAACCTGCAGCTCCCACTTAGCACGGTCCTTGTCCTCCTTGATAGTACTGAGTAGAAGATAGACTTGTGCCACGACGATCTTGGTCAGGGAATTAGTGCCCGTTGGACTGCTGGCGCTTGGGCTCGCGCCAGCACTGAGAATGGCGGCCTGCGATGGGTGAGGAGAATGGCTCGCACCCGTCTGTAGTATCTGCGCAGGATTGGGCGAAAATGATCCCGCTCGAGGTGGTGGGACCATGGAGTTGTATTCGCGGTGGCGGGAGATGAGATGATTGAGCGCCTGCTTTCGTTATGGTGGCAGGCCGGAGGGCTCAGAAAACGAGCGAGCGGGGAAGTGTGAAGGATGAAGAGTCCGTATATAAGATGCCTACATGGGAGAGCGGCACGATGAAGCTGCGAACAGAGGTCGTCGAGACGTTGTAGAGACTGCGCGATCGTGCAACGGTAGTCGAACAGAAAGGAACTCGTGAGCCTGACTCGACTTGAAGGTGGAGTTGGAGGTACGTGTCGTACTCGGCGTTGGTCGTATGGAGGGCGCCGAAAACGCTACAAACTGACAGGGTGGGGGGGAAGTCCGTAGCGATTCGGTGTCAAATAAGCCAACGAGACCCGAAATATTTATGGCGCGTGGTGATGCAAGTATCGATATCGTCAAGAACGTCCGTACACAAGGTGGTGGTGGTCGATGTTGGGTTTGGAGGACAAGGTACTGTCTGTAACTGAAAATGACAAGGCTCTTGAGAACGGCAAAGCCCGATACGTCGAGTGGATCCACACTGCCTATACCCGTATCACGTGAGCCGTCTTGCTACCACCGCCGGTGGTCAGTGCTTCCTTTGTTGCTGTGCCAACGGGTACACGCCACCAAAACAACACAGCTAGCTCTCGATTCACCGTACATTACTCCCTTTATCCCTTTATCACCATTGAAGGGGCTACATACCAGAGATCCTCTTTGTCTCACTTCCTCTGTCCTTGGTGTGGAGAGTAGTGCGACTCAGGCTGGTCCTTAATCATCCATATTCGTTGGAAACAACATAACGTCCGTCTGTCTTGACATTTGAAATTGAATACACTTGGGCATCATGCCCGCATCAACGGTTCAAACCCCAGCCGTTGCGCTGTCTTGTGAGCAAACCTTGACGAAGTCTTGATGTTTACTTGACTGATATATGATACTACAGTCGCAAACAACTTTTGGGGCAAAGAAGATGCCGGCGTGGCGCCGCTGCTGAGTCGTATGACTGCGGCCAAGACTACATGCGATGAACTACGAGCATTCTATGGCGGTGCGTACAAGTGAAGTTATTGAAAGAAAGCTGTCTGACTGAATGCGCTGCAGCTCGAGCGTCGATTGAGGAGGAATACTCCCGCAAATTATTGAACCTGAGTCGCAAAGCCCTAGGATCGCAGGAGTCTGGTACATTGAAGACATCGTTGGATACCGTCCGAGGCGAAGTCGAACAGATGGCCAAGCAGCATCAACTCATTGGCGCAGAAATGAAGTCAGAGCTTGAGGAACCACTCGCTGCCTTTGCTGGCGGAATGAAGGAGCGACGAAAGATTATCCAGAACACCGTTGAAAAGCTATTGAAGGTCAAGATGCAGCAGACGCAGCACGTCAACAAGGTTAGACTACTCTTCTCGACTTTCCATTACGATCGAAGCTGACTTGGGTTCTAGACACGAGATAAGTATGAGCAAGAGTGTTTGAAGATCAAGGGCTATCTTGCTCAAGGCCACATGGTGATGGGCCAAGAAGAACGACGCAACAAAGCCAAACTCGAAAAGACACAGATCAGCCTTGCAACTTCCAATACGGAGTACGAGAATGCAGTTAAAGCACTCAAAGACACGACAACAAGATGGAACAGAGAGTGGAAGTCAGCCGCCGACAAATTTCAAGACTTGGAGGAAGAACGACTCGACTTCACCAAGAGTAGCCTGTGGACTTTTGCCAATATCGCCTCCACGGTTTGCGTTAGTGACGATTCGTCGTGTGAGAAGATCCGACTCTCACTGGAGGTTATGGATGTGGAAAAGGACATCATCACTTTCATTACAGAAAAGGGAACCGGACAGGAGATCCCAGATGCTCCCAAGTATATCAACTTCTGTCGTGGAGATGTGACGGATAACCAATCTGAGACGTCAGAAGACGATAATTATTCTGTCGCTCAATTTCCTCGCAGCATCAACCCTGCGTTCCGTTCGTCGTCTCCCCAACCTTCGACATTCGAGTCGCATCATGATCCAAATTCTGCTCTGGCCAACGACCTGGCGCACAGAGAAGTTGCTTCAAGCAAACGTGACCTTCCAAGCCAGAAGCCAGCAACGCTGCCCCCTGACGAGATACTCCAAATTGGCACTCAGAAGCCTCAACCTCAGCAGCTCCAGGCCCCTCCTCAACCGCGTCAACAGCAGATACCACGCCCTTCTCAGATACAGCACCCCGCTCAACTGCAATATGCTCCCCAGCATCAGCATCCCTCCCAATTGCAGCACCACTCTCAGCTTCAGCACCCATCGCAGCTGCAGCATCATCCTCAGCAGCAGTACTCTCCTCAGCGTCAGCAACCATCCCAGCAGGTTGCTCACCATGCAGGGCATCACATGCAACAGCACATGAGGCCCCCGGAAACGAGACCCGCAGATGGCAGATCTGGAGATATGAGGCACTCGAACATGCGACAGCACGATCCAAGACCGTCTTTGGAGATGCGCCACTCTGGGGAAGTTCGGCCTTCCATGCAGTCTCGACCTAGTGCCGATGCAAGGCAATCAATGGATGCAAGAACATCTCTGGAAGTAAGGCGACCAATGGAGGACCCGTATCGCCGCCAACAATCTGCAGGTCATGTATCGTATGATGCCAACCAGCATGGTGCTGTTGCAGCCGTGCCACACGACCCTTACCCCCTGGATGGCATGACGATGCTATGCAGGACTGGGCCCAGCCCCATCTCGGACCAGAGTTCGCAGGTGACATCTGCTCGACCTTCAAGCAGAGACTCCCATAGTGATTATTCGAACCCCAACTCGTTCTCTAGTGTGGAACCACCAAGCGGCAAAACTTCACCCGTCAAGCAGGATCCTATAAAGCCGAACCCAGTGCCAACTCAACCGCCGGCACCAGTATCGGCACCTGCGCCGGCACCAGCCCCTGCTTTGGCTCCAGCCACTGCTCCAACTCCGGCTCCGGCGCCGACACCAGCTGTCAACAATGGTCCAAGCCCAGTCAAATTAGTTGCTAAGAAGAAGAGTGGTGGCTTCTTAAAGAACCACAGTCCATTCAGACGTAAGAGCAACAAGGATCTTCAGTCATCAAACAGGAACACATGGCACGCACCGAGCACTCAAAACTCGGGTAGTCCCGTTCGCCGACCACAGTTGCAAACACAAGAGTCCAGCAATGTTGTCACCAAAGAACGTACTCAGAGTCCCGAGCCCATCGACGCCAATGCCAGTCTGGCTCTGGGAGTGGGACAGAATGTCTTCCCTGTATCTACCCCTGACACAAAGAAGAAACCAGGAGCTGCCACTGAACAGACACCCGAGGAGACAGACCCAATCGCTCTGGCCCTTGCGGAGCTGAAACGGGTCACGTTAGGCAAGCAGTCATCCATGAGAATGTCCGCTGATCACTATTCCGGGCTTGCCACTCCGGCGCCAGCATCAGAAGCTGCTTCGAGACAAGCCTCAGCCTCTCGCACAGCTCCGACTCCTGTGAACCCGGATGTTGCGGCGGCAAAGAGAGGAACACCGCCGCCATCATACCAAACCCCAGTTTCTCGCCTGGGTGTCCCACCACCTGCAGTGACTTCTAGGGCAATGAAGGAAGCGACCAAGAAGGCTACCACACAGACACGAAGCATGCTTGAGAGTGGAGGCGGTTCACCAGGAGGATTCAATAGTACTGCTTTCAAGACCAACACTCGGGCAACTGAAACAAGGCGATCTGAGCCATCCCCCACTCAGAGTGTTCCACCAAGTGCTTCACGACCGGCTACTCGAACCACTAACCATGACAGGGGCGAGTCTGGTAGTTACGGCGCGTCCCCTGTGTCACGACAGCCCACTAGAGCCACCGATAACGGACGCGGCGCGCCTGCAAGCTATAGCTCAGCATCCATGCCTCGACCAGGCACTCGGGGCACTGACATGGGTAGAGGGGATACTGGTGGCTATAGTACACCACCTGTGGCACGTTCGGGAACCAAAGCAAGCGAGATGCCCCGATCGGACACTCGCGGAATCCCTATTTCGCGACCAGGCACAAGGGGAAGTGACATGTCTCGTGGCGGATCTAGTATTTACGGATCATCGCCTGGTTCCCGACCTGGCACCAGAGGCTCTGATATGCCCAGAGCAACTTCGCCAGCACCAGCTCGCAGCGTGTCTCCACAGCCACCTATGAACGACAACATGAGCTACAGATCGGTATCGCCCAACCCTTACGCTGCTAGCCAACGCTCTCCGTCCGTCATGAGCTCACCACAGAAGCATGGCTCTGCCCAGGGGTATTATCCCCAGTCGCCTCAACAGGCTGCTAGCCGCGGGCCTTCTCCTTCACCTTATGCCCAGCAGAATCGGCCCGGAAGCAGCCATGCAGGTAGCGACATGGCAATTCAGCTCGCGCCGGTCGATGATCCCTATGGTTCTCAGAGGAGTCGAGGCAGCCGCCCTGCCTCGAGGGCCATGAGCTACTATGACGATGGTAGTACCCGTCAACGTAGTCAAAGCGTTGCTGATCCGTCTCGGCTGTATACGGGAGATGGCAGAGCAATTCTGCATTATGGTAAGTCTTTAATTAGCCAGTATCCAAGAGAGGAAGAGACTAACATGACCTCTTTGCAGCACGCGCATTGTACATGTATCAAGCAGCCATTCCCGAGGAGTTGAGCTTTGGCAAGGGTGACTATCTTGCGGTCCTCCGTCACCAAGACGATGGATGGTGGGAGGCTGAAGTCCACGGCGGAGACGGAAGCGTCGGGCTGGTCCCAAGCAATTACCTTGCGGCGTGCTAAGTTAGACGCTCATGATATGAGCGACTTGATGGACGAATTTTTTGAGATGTTTCTTGTGGAATGATTGGATTGTAGGTAAAGGATTACGGCAGGAAAAGGGCACCGACGAAATTGGCTCACGACTTGATTTACACCTTCGTTACGCTGTTAACTTGTGCAGCAGATATTTGGCAAGGGAGCGCTTGCCTTGTTGTTGTTGTTGCTTCAGACTATTTTGATTTTTTACTGTGTCACGATTATTAGGAAAGATTGAAACGGCTGTTTTTCTATATTACCTCGCTGAAATGAGAATCATTGTCTGCAGATATTATTGAAACATTAGATATTCTGAATTAATGTATTGCTTGAGGTGAAGCCCGGTGAAATTGAATATCCGCTTACCTAAGGTGCGTACGTACCGAATTATGACGTTGAAGCCGGCATAACTAGCTCCAAAGCTGCCCTGGCAGCCTGGTTCGACTACTAACTATACCTGATAGCTTACCGCTTTCACATACCACTCACTCACTCACTCCCTTTGACCTTTGCTCCCTTCAATTTCGCAGCCTGTGACGGTCTAGCTCATACTCATACCCATGTCTTCTATACTAATGACCTGAATAATCTGAAGGATCATAGCATGGTCAGTTGTTCTAGTGTTGATCATCCATTCGCGACTGACTTTGCCTGACAAGGAAACCCTACAAGAAACCGCTCGTGTTATCACGTCTAAACCTGTTCAGCGAGCTGTCGTTAATACCGTACTCCTCGTTTCGACAGCAGCAACCCTCTTTTGCACGGCTGCTATTGCTTCATTGCTCTTTTTCCAGAATTTTCTTCCTCACGAGGTCGTAACTTTGCCATTGCATCTCCAATATGGGTGGGTTATCAATGCTATGTATGTTGCTCGCCTGACTGATAGCATTGTTACAGCTCTGGCATCAACCCGTATGGAATCGTCTCCCTTCAAACGCCACCGATGAAGACGCAGCAAGAGTACGATGTGTCGTTGATTTTGGCGATGCCTCGCTCGAATCCAAACGTGGAGCGCGGCAACTTCATGATCACCCTGCACATGGTCAACTCGCAAGCTGATGCTGGGTTGCATGCTGCGGCTGAACGTCACGCATTGCTACACCAAGGATTGGAAGGGGCCAATGTACTATTCACTTCACGCAGGCCTGCTTTATTTCCTTACGTGGACCCGTTAGTATCGGTTGCGTCTCGCGTGCTATTTCTGCTTTACCATTTATTCACACCGGGTTCAAGCACGAACTCGATGGTCATCCCGTTGGCCGAGCGAGTCTTGTTCTCAAGAGCCTCGGATCTCCCCAAGTCAGCGTATGTGGAGGTTGAAGCGGGCCAGACTATTCAGATTTACCATGCCTACCTTCAGCTCACAGCTCAGCTTCGTGGGCTCCGGTGGACGATGGTTCACTATCGCATCTCGATGTTCATCGCCTTGACCCTTGTCTTTTGGGCTTTTGAAGTTATTTTTATGGGTGCTGCTTGGGGACTTTGGAGCATGGCTTCAGGATCACCGCCTGGAGATGCTGATGACAAGACCAGGAGGCTCGAGGCAGAACGATATGAGTATCAAGATGAGGACACAGATCGCGCAGAGACCTTCCCAACATATGGAAGTCAGCAACCGCTCAAGTACGAGCCCGAAATCAAACCAGAGGCGGACCCTGAACAGCCTGTATCGGAAATTCCTCGCGCAGGGGCTGACGCTGATGACGAAGATGAGCGAAGTTTTGACGATGACGACGACGATGTGCAACACAAGGATTCGGGCATCGGAACAAGTTATGGTGAGGAGGGAATTTCAAGTATTCGAAGACGAACGTCGCGTAATAAGTTGTAGAGGAGGCAAGTTTTGCGAGGCCTCAATATAGAGAGGGACTGAGTGTAATGAGTGGAAGCAGATACCCGTGGCTTATGATATGCAGTACCAACTGAGAATAAGATCATGTTGTCAGCTGAGGATTTTGTGTTTACCTATCATGCAGGGGAAACTGCCTGGTGGGTTAGACTATGCATGCCAAGTTGACCATAATTCGATGACGAGCTCATAACAGGTAGAGTTTGGTGTTTGTTTTTGGCTACGAAATCCCCTTGTCAAAGAACGAACGCCTGATCAATAAAGAATAGCAACGTGCGCTTCCTTTGGTTTCACAACCAGGGGTGCATCCGTTGGATTGCAATTTACAAGTCGTTTGCCTGGCTACAGTACCGTCGGTCAATGGTTTCAGGGCGTTGATGCGTAAGTTACCTATTTAAAGCGGGCGATTTGATTGATTTCACTTTCACCGTTTGTTGGCTGCGTCTTTGGCATCCCACCACTGACAACGGCCGAAGGTTTTGTGATATCTCAATACAAGAATACGATAGCATTCATTTTGAAAATAGAGCATTAAATCCATACTGTTTGAAGAGCGTATCAATCTCCAGTCACTATAGCACACTAACTGCACATTGAAGTCTTCCCCTTGAAGTTCACTAACTAATTCTTCAGTGCACATGCATCAATGCTCCAGGCCCTCTATCCACATCCACATCCACATCCACATCCACATCCACACTCGCCCTCCTCTGGCTGGGCCCGGGCTCTGACACCCCCCATTGTAGGTACTGAGCATCTTGCTGTAGCTCAGGGGACACTCGCCCATGCAGGCTCTGGCTGATCCATTTCTCAGAGCCCCTCAAAACCCCTCCACTTTCTTTCTGTTGCCAACAATCAAACGCATTGTGCATCATTCTTCGCTACTAGAAGTACCTGGGTTGGTGTAGTGTAACTCAACAACACCGCCTGGCGTCACTAGCATTCATCGACTTTTCGTTCTATTCTGTGTGATTAAATTCTCGCCTCCTCACATCCATTCACACTGACACTAACCAGAGGCACATGATTCTCAGTCACTGAACTGAACGAACAACTCGACGTCTCCATCACAATCCACATCCCACCTCACCATAGCCATCCCCGACCACCCCCAAGTTGCCTGGTAAGGTAAGGTACCTGACAGCAATCGTGCCGCTACCGCTACCGCTACCGCTACCGCTACCGCTACCGCTACGTACCGACCGCTTTTACTAGCTCGATTTACCTGGACTCATTCCGGGCCAACTAATGCGATTCCCTCCACCGCCCGCCCGCTTGTTCCTCTCGACGTCTCCCGAATCAACTCTGAACCAGCTAATCTCCAAGAGGCCAGACCTGAGCTGAGTTCACCGACCTGACCGCATGTGCTGTGTTTAGCACCTGCGAGCGAGCAACCGACTGCTTCTGCTGTTCATTCTTTGCGACTCCTTAGCTTGACTCCCCTCGCCTTTGCCTTCGCCCAGCCTTCAACGAGCCTAAACGCAGACGGGACGAGACGTCACGGTCAAGTCTTACACAAACTACCGCCGTGATCAGCTTCTCTCTGCCTCCCCTCTTCTCAAACATATATACATACACCAGCCACCAACCGTAGCACACCACATACCGTCACTATGCCCTGCTTCAAGGGCATTGCGGTCAGCATTCATGCGAACTCTGCCCCGCTGCCAGAGTATGGCATGCAGAAGCAATCTCGTCTCTCGAGAATCAGTACCTACATTCCTGTACCCCAACCTCAGCTCGCCGAGTCAAACAAACCCGAGCCTGCAAAATTCGCCATCTCCATCACCCTTCTCACCCCCGGCTTGCCCGTCCCATACTCGACCCCGAAGCCAAGTGATGATAACCCCTACCCGAAGCCTCAGTTCGTCGGCGGTCTGAACACCGATGATCGGAATAAGTCCTCTGGTGTTGTGAACCCCTACGTCCCCATGACCAAGTCCGAAAATGAGACCATCGCTGCTTACGTCTACTTTGACGGTCGAGCTAAGGAGGAAGTTGCTACTCTTCTGCGACCAGGTGAAGAAACATGGGTCAACAGCCGCTGGGTCCAGGTGCCAGACTCGGAAGGTGGCGGTCTGGCTGAGCGAGAATTTCTATTCCGCGAGGTTGGCCTCGAGCGTTGGCTCAACGGCTTGGACCTACAAGGCCATGATGCCGCCGAGAAGCTAGAGAAGCGTCGCCAAAAGTTTGAGAAACGCCGCCGACGACAACGGGCCATGGAAGGAAACGCCAGTGCCGACGTGGAACAGGGATCTACAGGACGCAGGGATACACTACGCTATGGCGCTGACGGCAAGTCTCCTATTGAAGCTGTCGTGGACGACCCTGATTCCTGGTCCGACGACGACGACGAGCCTCCTGAGGCGACTGGGCAGATCAAGGTGGCTATGTTCCGCGTGCTTGCCTCTGGCGAAATCAAGAAGGGCGAATACTCACCCCAGTTCGGTGCTCACGACGGCGACGAAGATGACATGGGCTCTAAGGAGGAAAATGGCATCGACGCCGACGTTGAACACACGACAAGTTTCGCGAAGCCCAAGACTCTTGATCCGAAGACCATCAGCACACAGACAGTCACGGGCATTGACGGACCAGACAAGCCCTACGCTGTCTTTACCTTCTTTTACAGAGGAGAGCGTAAGTTTTGCCTGGCGTTATGGGGATCGCACACTGACCCACATTGCAGGACAATTGCAAAAGATCGGGGTTCTACAGTCCTCAAAGAACCCTCAGACAGCCCCTGGATCAGCCAAACGGAGGTCAGGTCAGTTAGACTTCTCCAGCCTCGGACCTCTCAAGGCTGGCGGCACCGTCGGCTTCTCCGCTTTCCGTGACCAGGCTACCGAAGCCTCGAGACGACGCAAGGCTAGAAAGAAGAGCAATGGAAACATCGCCGATGATAGCGACGATGATGATGATGATGAAGAGGACGACGAGAAACTTGGCAAGATGGAGGAAGTGTACGCAAAGGATGTGAACCCCAAACTCGCGCCAGAAGACGTCAAATTCCAGGGCGAACTTGCTGAGGGCGTGGATCGTATTCACGTAAGTTCTGTGGTTATATTTTCCGGAGCATTTGAACTGACAATATGATGCAGCTCAAGAGGGTGCATTCTGCAGACCCAGACAGCTTGGCCACAACGGAATTGTCAGAAACCCCGACCGCAGCTAGCGAATCCACGTCACAAGTGCCCACCACCGGGGGATCTCCCGCCAACAATCTCCTCTCGAATGCTGTAGGCCTTGATACACCTAGCAAGTCGATCTTCCAGAGTCCCCTCAAGAAATACCGACCCTGTGTGGGTTACGGACCGGGAGGTCTGAACCTCTCAACAGGATCTGGCTTGAAATCAGAGGTAGATCCCACTGTTTCCGGGGGGTCTGGGTCGGGGTCAGGAACACCCTCCAATATCGAAACTCAAAAATCGAAGCTTGAGGATGAGGAGGAGCTATGATGATGGCGGAATCCTCGATCTTTCGATCGACCTTACGGACTTCAGCGGACAAGTCTATTCATTGAATTACGAAAGAAAACGACAAAAATGACGGCTTTGCTCT
This sequence comes from Fusarium xyrophilum, assembly GCA_008711595.1. NCBI lineage: Eukaryota > Fungi > Ascomycota > Sordariomycetes > Hypocreales > Nectriaceae > Fusarium > Fusarium xyrophilum. The sequence continues at coordinate 20,639 of VYWZ01001817.1, forward strand.
AAACATAAAGCAGCCGTTGGGTGTCGACAGGGACAGCCTCAGCAGCTTGGACATAGACCGATGGACCAGTTCTTCGGTCGAAGGGCTGACCGGCACGAGTATTGACAGCACAAGATATAAAATTTTCACTATGAAGTTTATGTGGTGTATTGGCGAAGGTTAAGGAAGTATCGGGTGCTTCTAAGATTTGGGAAGCAAGTGGCTCATGTTGTATCGAGGCGGCCTGTCATTTCTTGGTTCAGGAAAATGAGCAACTCCTGATCTCGAGGAGGCATGGGTGAGTTACTTACTAGAGGTTAGAAGGTTCTGCAATCGAGTAGTCTAAGCCTGCAGAAGGAATCAGTGGTCGGTGAATCGATCAACTGTATGTGATATATCGTTACTTGAACAATAGAAGGGCGTTGCTTTACTTCATCCTTGCGGACTAGAGTAAATGACCATATGCACCTGGACGAGAGGGCAGTCTGGAGCTTTGAAATTGGAAGCAAAATTAGACGACTGGCCATAATCAGTACATTCATGCAGTATGCATGTCACCAATTCAAGATTGGACCAGGTAAGGCAGTCAAGGTCAGACTGAGGATCAATTGATAGCATTCTATTATAGCTTTTAAGGAACAAGCAGACTCAACGAGCAAAAAGCTGGCAATGTAAATGGAACCTGACAATCTTGGTACGAATCGTTACTAAACTTTTTGTCATGTTAGCGAAGTGCTTCTGACACGTTGGCTTGTGTGAAGAATGAATGAGAGTTAGGACATGTCAGACTGTTGAGCTTGATGATTTTGAAATCAACATAGAGATTCAGTTGGCCGTTCTTAATGGAAGAGTTTGTCATCATGCAAAAGGGGTGTGTTCAACGCGTCCAGCGTATGCGCTGGAGGCTTCGAGACGTGTATTGTTGTGTCGTGTTATGTAAACGTACCTCACTGTTGTTGGTTTGAAAAGAACCCGCAGATGTGTTATTCTGATGGTGCAGAGCCTGTCTGCATAATCTCAAGAGCGTTGCCGCCTGAAAATGTCTGCGGGAACCAATTGTTGTTGGAAGCTGAACTGTTGTTGAAGGCGAAGAAAGTCTTTCAAGAGTAGCTCCAGCGCAATTTTATTCACAAGCCGGACCAGGGAGGGTATGGTCAATTATCGGCATATCCAAGCTCCATCCCGCCATTTATGCTTATAACGAAGCCGCACTGTATCAGCACAGCCCTGGACTCAACCTTCAGTGTATTTCAGTGGGCAGCAGTCCATCATCGTTGACGTGCGTGCCTGATCTGCACTGTGCCCCCTCAGCCCCACCATCCATTCCTCCCTCTCTCTTCCTTGCTCGCTTTCCCCTCGGGCAGACTTTGCGACGACACAACGGTTCTCTACCTTGGTTGAAACCTTTCGATTCCCCCTCTCTAGACGCATCAGCGATCAAAACGACCAGGACAGGTCCCCATACTTCAAGATGGTCGGAAGTGAGTTTATACTGCTCTGGAATGGCTGTACGACGAGAGAATCTAACCGCGCACACTTCTAGACTTTGAGGAAGTTGCCAGTATGTTTGGAACCCTCCTGGACTGAGTTATGAGTCCAACCCATGCGAAAGTGACCAGATGCCTAACGAAAAACAAACAGAGCAGTTTGTTGAGTTCTACTACAACACCTTCGACAGCGATCGCAAGGGTCTCGCTGCTCTCTACGTAAGTGGCCCTTCAGCCCAACGACGAGAACTCCAGTAGAACAACCCGCTAACCCTGGTAATAGCGAGACAACTCTATGCTGACTTTCGAGTCTGCTTCCGTCCTTGGCACCCAGGCTATCACCGAGAAGCTTGCTGTATGCACCACTTCGTCACCAGCGATCTCGAGTCGGCGTTGTTAACAATTTCTCCCAACAGGGCCTCCCCTTTGAAAAGGTCAAGCACCAAGTCTCTACCCTCGATGCCCAGCCCTCCAACGACCAGGGCGGCGTCATCATCCTCATTACCGGTGCTCTCCTTGTATGTTTCCGACCATCCCACAACCTCCTTAAATGTCCCTACTAACAAATATTAGGTCGATGAGGAGCAGCGCCCCATGAACTTCAGCCAGTCTTTCCAGCTCGCCCGAGATGCGAATGGCCAGTACTTCGTCTACAACGACATCTTCAAGCTTGTCTTCGGTTAAACGAAAGCAGTTACTCTGCCGGCCGACGCCTTTTGTTGTTTGAACGAGTTGAGCGATGTTTATGAACACACAACAAACACACCAAGTGGGGCGACAGACGAGGGGAAATTAAAGCGGCAATGGCAACGGAATAGCTTCTTTTTTGACGATGAGATGAATTTTAGAGAATGGCTTGAAGAAAACGCAAGTGTTTGAGTCGGCTGTGATTTTCTTGGAATTCCTCTCGCCAACGAAGCTGAATCATTGTGTGCCACAGCTATGAATACTTAACCTCAGCTTGATGACATGGCAAATAGGGTCTGAAGTGATCAAGCCCAGATAAAGCCATCCAAAGTTGATCAATGTGAATGTAAACGGTGCAACGACATACGTCACGTATACTTTGAGTATGGCCAACGACCGTGATTGGCGTTATATCTTAAGAAATAAACTGCTCTCCGACGGCCACGGCCCGACTAATTCTTCAGCAGTAGAAATGGAAACACGCAACCATGGCTTGCGTGCCAGCTCTGTCATCAATGCGAAACCCATAATGCGCCTGCATGAGCACGCAGGAGGTATTCAATAAGACCAGAGCTGGTAATCCCCTTGCCAGGACATTCGAATGGCGACACATTCACTTTACGCTGAAGTCTTGTCCAAGAAGCAAGCTCACCATCTATTTTTAGGAGGGTCATAAGACTGGCCTCACTGATCACTGCGAAGTGGGATGGGACGAAACGTAACCCGAGAATGATCATTCATTTTCCATGCCCTGAACCGTGCAACACCGTTTGATCCCGAAATCGCAATGCATTGTGAGGGGTATAACAAATAGCCTTAGATCTTGGTAGCAGCCTCAAGAGCCTTCTGCTTCTTGATGATCTTCATCTGAGCCTTGGGACCCATGATACCACCACCCCATTGTCGGCGGGCCTGGTCGTGCTTCTCAAGGTAACCGTCCTTGACAGCGGAGATGAGCTTGGAGAGCTCGCTCTTGTCCTCGGAGCGAACCTCGGTGATAGCGAGGACAGCAGCGGTCTGTGACTCGTTAGACACGAACTTGAGCTCATGATTCCGATCAACATACTTTCTTGTGGACGACAGTTCCGAGGCGGGCCTTGCCCTTGACAATGGCGTAAGGGATACCCATCTTCTTGCAGAGAGAAGGAAGGAAGACGACGAGCTCAATGGGCTCGACATCGTTGGGGATGAGGACGAGAGAAGCCTTCTTGTTCTCAATGAGGCCAACAACGTGGTTGAGACCGTACTTGACAGTGTAGGGCTTCTTGGAAACATCCTCCTTCTTCTTACCCTCCTTGACGGCGGTAGCCTCCTGGAGGAGACGCTCCTTCTTCTCGGCCTTGGTCTCAGGTCGGTACTTGTTGAGGAGCTTGAAGGCCTGGGCAGCAGTGTTGCGGTCGAGGACGTGCTGGAACTGAGCGAGAGCCGGGGGGACCTTCAGGCGCATCTGAAGGATCTTCTTCTGTCGCTGGAGGCGGACATACTCGGGCCACTTGACCATGCGAGAGACATTTCGCTTGGGCTGGGTGTCCTGGCCAATGCCGAAGTTGCGAGGTCGCTTCTCGAGGAGAGGGTTCTATGGACGTCAGCGATCTTCCCACAAGATGAGACAGAAGAGAATGGCTAACCTTGGCGGCCTTCTGGCCAGCCTTACCCTGAGGGAAAGGGGCGGGGGCGACCTTCTTGCCGGACTTGGGAGGCTGTCATTGAGAAAAGAAGACATCAGCAAGGCGTTCAAGCCAACAAAAGGTCTTCTCTGAACTCTAACGAGAATAGGTCGTGACATTTCTGCACACGCCGCATCTCCAGCCAAGTCTTCACCAGCTTCGACACCTGGTACAGTGATCGAAGACTGGCGGAATACCAGCAGCATATGTCGCCCACGAAGTGGACGACGCTGTGGCTCAATTGCACAGTGAAGCGCATTTGACTCACAAAACTATGGCCATTAGAGTCGAGTCGATTGTTTCATTCACTCACCATATTGAATAGTTGGGGTTAGTAGTTGCTCGTGGGTTGAAGAGCAAAAGTCCAGGACACGATGGTGGATGGAGATCAAAGTCAAGAAGAGCGAGGGTCAGTGCCTTTTTTGGTGAAAAATAATTAGGGCTTCTCTGACATCTGTACCCACATTGAAAAAAAAGAGAACGACTCCACTGGCTGGAAGAAACAACCTAAGACGGTAAGACCTGACAGGGGATGGGAGGAGAGGAGAGGGGCTGGAGCTGATCGATCTTTTCACGACTCGTGCAGCCCACGTGACCGTGACTCTTACCGTCAAGCATGCTCACTGCTTGAGTCAATGATTGGGAGGCAACATCTTGATAAAGAAAAAAGAAAGCTAGAATCTCTCAAAGTAAATTCCAAAAGACTTCCCCGACAAGACAACTAAACTCGTTCGACATAAAAGCTCCTGTACTTGGCTACATCGTCCACTCGCTTCGTCCATATACACAATCACAAAGACCCAAGCAGTTGAGACTCAGTCGAGACTCTCAAACTCCACTAACAGCAAAATGGCACCTACACCTTGTTTTCGGTGTCAGAACAACAGAGCTGTTGTAAAGCGGCCCAAGAACCATCACAAGCTTTGCCGAGACTGTTTCATCAGAGTGTTTGAGGATGAAGTACATCGCACAATCACATCATCAGACCTCTTCTTTCCTGGTGAAAGAGTTGCTATTGGTGCTTCCGGTGGCAAGGATTCAACAGTGCTGGCATCAGTAATGAAGACTTTGAACGAACGACATAACTATGGACTTGACCTAGTACTCTTGAGTGTCGACGAGGGCATCAAGGGATATCGGGACGATTCCCTAGAGACAGTCAAGCGAAATGCTGTTCAATACGACATGCCCCTGGAAATTGTTGGTTACGACGAACTGTACGGGTGGACCATGGACCAAGTTGTCGAGACTATCGGAAAGAAGGGAAACTGCACCTATTGTGGTGTTTTCAGACGGCAGGCCCTCGACCGAGGAGCCAGGAAGCTGGCCATTCAGCATGTCATCACCGGCCACAACGCTGACGATGTTGCCGAGACCGTTCTCATGAATCTACTGCGGGGTGACATGCCACGCTTGTCCCGAAGTACCAGTATTGTTACCGGAAACGCAAGCAGTGAGGTAAAGAGGAGCAAGCCTCTCAAGTATGCATACGAGAAGGAGATCGTGCTCTACGCACACCACAAGAAGTTGGACTACTTCAGCACGGAGTGTATCTACAGCCCCGAGGCTTTCAGAGGAACAGCACGTGGACTTATCAAGAACTTGGAGAAAGTGCGGCCAAGTGCAATTCTCGACATTGTACGAAGTGGAGAGGACATGGCTCGACTCACACCAGACAAGGGCCAAGCTGCGTGTGGTTGCGACGAAGGCGAGGGACTTGGAGGTTGCGTGTCAGCCAGCGGGCGGACTTCTGGTAACGAGACGGACCAGGTCGAGGCCAGCCTGAAGAAAAAGCACGAGCCTGCAGCTCTCGAGACAGAGATCACATCCGATGGAACACCCAAGGACGACGCAGTTCTCTTGCCAATAAGGACTAAGAAGCAAAAGGAGACGCCTGCACCAAAACAGAACCTAGGGAAATGTGTCAAGTGTGGTTACATGTCGAGTCAGACCATGTGCCAGGCTTGCACATTATTGGAGGGTCTGAATAAGAATAGAGCAGAGATAGCGATATAATGGATACCCTTGCTGTCAAGACCAGTGCTTCTCTCGTTCCATTACTCCATGACTCTCGAACAAGATACTTTGATTGAGATTGCTTTATTCTTTCTCTTAGCCACTGTCCATCTGTCTCGTAGGCTTCGATGCCTCGCTACTAGTATCCCAGATATATGTATTCACAATTGCGGGTTTGGGCTGTCGTCTCTGGCATTCTGCCCTCGGTTCCATATTGCTGTTTAAGAGAAGCGCGTCTCCAACTGTTTGATAGAATTAATGCTTGCATCGCCGGCTGAATAGAAAAACAAACCTTCCAGGGGTTGTTCAGCTCGAAGCCCAAAGGCGCTTCTGGTTTGTCTGTTTGCCCTCGTAGAGTTCCCGTAAGTCGGCGATCACGGTCCATCACTGTTCAATTCGTTAGTATCCCCGAGTTATCGTTCGGCTGGATAAACCGTACTTTGCTATAAACTAATTAGTACTGGCGATATGATACTATCGAATGCCCGTGACTTACTCTATCCCATTGATCCACAGAGTAACGAGGTCGTTTGCCCTCGTTCTGCCAGTTCTTGACGACGGCAAGACCAGTACCAGAGATACCGAACATCTATCAATCATCAATGAGCTTCGGTGTCGTGCGTCAGCGAGGTCGGACAGTGACATACACCAATCATGATGGCATAGGGAAGAAGAGCCTCAAAAGGGACGGGCATCGTGACGGCGGCGCTGCCGGAGCAGACTAGAGGGTGTTCGGCGTATTTACCGGAGAACGAGAGTTCGAATTGACCAGGCCTGACCTGTCTTCCGGGTTCGTCGCGGTGGTCGTGAGTCTACCGAGTCAACGGGTCTTGAATTGAAGCTCGTCGAACCGAGCCATTGACGACTCAGCGATTGGTGATGCAGATTTCGGTGCCTGAGGCCAGAGGCTCCAAACTATCCCTGCGTCGTGGCACAGTAACCGAGGAGACCTATCGCACAGTGCGCTACCAAGCTCCATAACAGTAGAAGCATGCCTTGCTTGGCAAGAGAACAGAAGAAAAGGAGGAGCAAACTCCAGGTTCTTTAATTGACAATGATTCAACACTCTCACGACTTTGGAAGAAACGAATTGAAGTCAGAGGATCATTTATTCACTTCCTTGTACTTGTATAACATACTAAGACTACCAGTCCTTCAAACTTCCGCCGATAAGCACTCTCGCTTTTACCATTCCGGACTTTTTCTCTCTCCCTGGAGGGGCTCTCTAAGTTGGTAGCTGTTGCACGCACTGTGGCAACTAGCTCCCGCGACTGCTGTTTGATGTCACACAAGTTGACGCGACTTGATTCAGCGGCTTTCCTATCGCATCTCTACAATATCTAGACTCTCTACGAACGCGTGGTTCAAACCAACTTGGGCGTGTCAATTCACTCCCAAATTTTCGTTCAAGTAATCAGTACTGCGCATTCGCTCGCGGCCGCCCCTCGATGCAAGCCCGCGTACCGCGATGAAGCAGACGTGACCACACTTCGAGAAACCCTTCGCAACCTACCTAAAGCGACCGATATGCAAACTCGAGGCTCTCGTTCCAGGATATCTTCTTTTGGGACGCGGGGGTAACCATGGCAGGCGCACAAACTATGGCTCAAGAGCTTCCAAATAGCGTCATGGTTTCCGACGAGGATGCTGAATATGAGACGGCAGGTGAAACAGGAGGCGGAACAACAAAGACAGTCGCATCTAGGTCAAACGGAAGCAAAGGAAGTTCTGGTACGAGCCAAGCTCCGGCAGAGAATGGCGATGGCGAGTTCGACGACCACGATGCATCTGACGAGGATGTAGACGCATCTGGAGAGGAGGACAAGCACTATATGGCACCTCCGCAGACATCTTCTCACGATAGTGTTGGATCTCCCCAAGATGGCGATGAGGATGATCATGAAAATGTTGAAGGAGATGAGCAACATGAAGAAGACGACGTAGATGCCGAGGAGGATGAAGATGTTGATCCTGAAGGGGAAGACTATGAGGAAGACGAAGGCGTTGGTGCCGTCAAGCTTCAGCCAGGGACAAGAACCGACGACGAAGATGACAGTGAAAGCGATAAATCCGAACCACTAAGCGCTAACGACGAAGAGTCGGACGAGGAGGCTGCATGGGATGATGCTGCAGAGGCCGAGGAAGATCATGAAGTCAAAGAGACGGCCGCCTCAAGCAACTGCATCTTCTGTGGCCATAACGAAGACGAAGACCCCAGCGAGGGGTTTGAGGTTTATTTGGCCTGTGTGCGTTGTGGTGGTAATGGTAAGTTCACCTACCACGTCAGTATGCATTCGTTTTGGAAACTTATCAAGGACAGCTCACCAACAATGCGCGCCCGATGTGGCTGCAGTGAGTGCGGAGAACAGTAGGTTCCAATGCGTAAGCGCAGTTTGGCAAATACTGACAATACCAGCGCCCGAAAGTTGGAAATGCCCTGAATGCTTCAGCAAGGAATCCGACGTGTGGAGTGAAGATGAGGAGATGGAGGATCACGATGTTGACCACAATGCCGAGATTCACTCCCAACAGTCCGATGTGCCGGAGGTACCGGGACAGCATGAGTCTAGCCAGCACGTCAACGATGACGAAGATGCCAGCTCCCAAAGCGACAATGATAGTGAGCTTGATGAAGAGCCTATTGACGCCCCTCGCAGCTTGAGAAAACGCAAGTCTTCATCACTAGAAGATGACGGAAATGGGCTTTCGCTGAGGAAACGACGACGAAACCAGTCCCAGGGCGCAAGGTCAGAGAGCACAGCACGAAATGGAAGTGCTGAACCAGGGCGACATCACCCTCCCAGAACTGTGCGTCTCAAGGTTCCACGACCCCCACCCGTCTCAATAGAGAAACGTACTCGTACCTCACTTGTACTCAAACTTCATGTCAAGCCTGGCAACCTTAAGGAAATCTTATCTCGCAAAAGGCGAGAAAAGAGAAGGCAGCCAGGCAGTGCCACGTGCCCGACCCCTCAACGACAAGCCCTGGCTGCGAATCCAGCTCCAGCTGCCAAAGCCAACCTTACTGCTGCAACTATATCTAGCCTGCCCACGCCTTTTACATCGGACAACTACTCACAACCATTTTATTCCTTCTATGACCGCGAGGCCGACGAGATGAAGGGCAAGCCTTACGGCGGCATATTGACCGAGGTCGAGGCCGGCACATCCAATACTCTCCCTGATGAGGATGATCGAAATGAGTTCACCTCCACTCTAAAGAAAGCTGAGGATGGCTGGAGAGCACGTCTTCTGCAGGCCATGCAAGAAGACCCAAACCCCCATACCCGAAAGTCGAAAAAGTCCGGCAGCAACGGCAGCGAGATCGAATGCATCGATTTTGGCGGCTGGGAGATCGATACTTGGTATGCTGCGCCGTATCCTGCCGAATACAGCATAAATCGCGTGCTGTACATTTGCGAGTTCTGTCTGAAGTACATGAACTCTGACTACGTTGCTTGGAGGCACAAACTCAAATGCCCAGCCAAGCATCCACCAGGAGACGAGATCTATCGTCATGGATCAGTCTCGGTTTTCGAAGTCGACGGCCGCAAGAATCCGGTCTACTGCCAGAATCTGTGCCTTCTTGCCAAGCTGTTCCTGGGTTCCAAAACTTTGTATTACGACGTTGAACCCTTCCTTTTTTATGTCTTATGCGAATACAACGAGACAGGTTACCACTTTGTGGGGTACTTTTCCAAAGAAAAGAGGGCTAGTAGCCAGAACAACGTCTCGTGTATTCTGACATTGCCAATACACCAACGAAAAGGTTACGGCAACTTGCTTATAGACTTTTCCTACCTACTCACCAAAGTGGAGGAGAAGACGGGCTCTCCCGAGAAGCCTCTCTCTGATATGGGCCTGGTCTCATATCGTAATTACTGGCGACTGGTTCTGTGTCGATACTTTTTGAAGGTGATGGAGGATGAAAAACACGCAACAGAAGGTCTCAGCATAAAACTGATATCCGCCGATACCGGCATGACACCGGACGATGTCATCTCTGCTTTGGAAGGTCTCAGGGCCCTTGTTAGGGATCCGCAGACCAAGCTGTATGCCTTCAGAGTCGATTTGGATTACTGCCGAGAATACGTGGGAAAGTGGGAAGCCAAGGGTTATGTTCAGTTGAAACCTGGAGCTCTCGTTTGGACTCCGTATGTGATGGGTCGAACCAATGCCGTCAACTTTGAACTCGGCCCACCGATCAATACCATCGCACCAAGGGAGGACGACGCGGCCAAGATTGACGAGGGGAATGGCGCGGCTGCCATCAAGGATCACCAGCCAATGGTCAATGGGGGGAAGCACGATGCGTCTGCCCCCGAAGCAGCCGCAGATGCAGACGGTGATGCTCCAATGAATATTAATGGAGAACAAGCCCAGGAGTCTCGAGTCGAGAACCACAGTGCGGAGCCAGCGCCCGTCCAGTCTATCGAAGATGTGGCGCCCGGGCAAGAGAAAGATAAGGACGTTGAAGTGGAAGACGCAAAAGCCGCAGGCCCCTCGGCTTGGCTGCTACCATACCAGAAGATCCCGTTCACCCGCTTTGAAGTCTTTCCTGCAGTACCTGGTGGTCGACGAGAAAGAGCTCGACCAAGTGTCAGTCGACCGACTGCCCCTCGCCCAGCCAGTGCTCCTAGACCGGAGCGACCCAGCAGCAGCCATCGGCCGTCCCCGTCTCGGCCTAAGAGTTCAAAGAAAAAGACTGGAGGGACCGGTCGTGGACCAGGTAGATGGCCAAAGGGAACGAAGAAATCCGATTACGGTAACGCTACCAGTGGCCCTGGTCTACCGCCTGGCTGGGCCGATCGCCAAGCCAAATTGCAAGGTGCCAAAGAAGGCAAGGGGCCAGAACAGGAGGTGGCAGTTCTTGACTCAGCTGCAGAAGACTCGGTCGTTGTCTCGACGAAGACTGATGGTGCCAAAGTCAATGGGATCACTGCAAATAATGTTGGAACGGGATCAACGGAAGAGGCTGCTAAAGGAGAGGACGTGGTGGATATCTAATCTTAGTGAAAGCGGTCGATTACAGGAAGGCTTGGGGTTACGGATGTACTATATACCTTGGTCGGGATCGGCGTGGGTTGCTTTGTTGGCTTGATCTCGCCAGAGACAGGGGTCGTTGTAGTAGCGAGCGCATTGTTATTGTAATACTAGACGAGACAGGCCACGGAACGGAATCATGCTTCTCGGAGGTTAAAGAAAGGCACGAGGAGCAGGACCAGGAACGGGAGGGACTAGGAACAGGAACAGGAGTATGATTTTAAACAAAGGAAACTTGTATTAGCGAGTGTCTGTCTATGGATGCTGAGCGAGAGAGAGTGAGGGGGAGAGAGAAGAACGATATGACTTACCTAATGTTAGTCTATGCTTCGTTTGGTATGATTGTAGCCTCAACAGGTTTTCCAAAGACGTCCAGCGCCTTTGACTGCAACAGCCCAAGGTATGCTTTATACATACGTTGGAACTCTGCTTTCTCGAGGGACCCTTCGATTGAACACTTTGCGAAGGCATGGTGCGTGGTCTTCTCGGACAGTTTGACCACTGACCTACCACAGATGAAGGTGTTCTTGCCAGGCCAATCTCGACTTCGGATAGCCATGAGCGGTCTGTGAGGGGTGTCGCCATCTTCAGGCTCCTCCTCGTCGATATCACGAATGTCCATGTACTCGTCTACCATGCCTCCACGGTTCTCGAGACCCTTGCCGTTGTAACTGTAAATGGGCAGACAAACGGCATGATCTCCCCAGATCTCGATGGTGATCATCTTGCGGTACTTGGAGTAGATGGGGCCGAAGCCAGAGACTGCTGTGTGATAGTCGGTCGTTGAAACCTTGTCGCCGCGGTTCTGGCTGTGGAAAGGAGCTGAGATGATGGTCCCGAGCCCGAGTTCGTTGAGTTTGTGCCTCTGGTCGGTTGGGCGCATGTGGACGCTGACAGTCTCTCCCAGGCTCAGATCAAGATGGGCCTGGTGAACCCCGTAAAACGTTCGGCCGTTCTGTCCCATGTCTTTGGTCAGCGTACATCGTCGCAGATACGCAACATCACCCGAGAGGTTGGAAGAAACCGAGCTTCTCACGGAGGAAGCAGAGCGCATTGACATGGCGCTTGGGTCTCGACGACGACCTCGTCGATGAGACGACACAGGTTCTCGGGTAGCCATTCCCGTGGGACAAGACGTATGAAGCTCCCTGATGTTTGAGTGGAACTGGGTGTAGAACTTGGCTGCCAGGTTACGAAGCTGCCAGCTACAGTCCTTACACTCCCAGTCGTCGGCCGCAGAGTCAAGTGAAGACATGAGGAACGAAACGGAGTCCTTCTGCTCAACGTGAAGCCATGTATCTTCCCGTTGACTGTCTGGTCGGCTACTTGAGGTAGGTGAGAAGTGTGTGTGAGCAAAGATATTGTTAGTGTTGAATTTCTCGAACCGGAGGCTAGTGTCAATGTTCAACGACGGTTCGAAGTTTTTGCTTTGCACGAGACCTCTGCTACGAGGATAGGGCTTTCGAATGCGGTTCTCGCTGTTGGATGAAGGCATTTTGGTGAGCCTCTTTCGTGTGTATCTGGAATGCTTGGCGATTGAAACCGGTTATTGAAGCTGAAGTTGCAAAAGTGCATGTGATTTGAAAGTTTGTTGATGTCGTCGTTGGAGGGAAGACAGGCTGCGATTATATACTTGACTAGCTGTGCCATCGAGTTACAGGCAAGTGTCATGTTGTTCAGCTGGACGGGGATATATCCGAGATATTTGTTCGACATGGTGTTTACGAACAAAGGACAAGTTACCGAACAATCCTTTCTCCAGGGGGCGAACTTCTCCATCAAAGCCCCTGAACAGGTGCTTAGAGTACGTATCGGTTCTTAGGAAGCAGTATTTGTGGTGACGTGCTCTGTCGTAGGCTTGAGTGAACACTGATGCTTTCATTTGATGTAAGTCGACGTAAGCCTTGAGCTCATATCGATAGTCTGATCCCCTCCGATAAGCCAATCTATCATCATGCTTTAGAGGATTATTTTATTCAAGGATAAAGGGCCCGTCTTGTACGAAAGAATCCTCAGCTCCGGGTCATCTTGATCAGCCGGTGTGACGCTCTTTGGGTGCTTGAAAGGATTATAGCAAAAGTACGGCGTAGATACTGTCTGAGCGATGAGAAACCCACGCGATGAAAACGATGGGGCAGCCGAGGAGGGTGATGATGGAGGAGAACGGCCATTCCGCTGGTGGTACGTGTTGCTCTTTGGGAGCTCCCATACGCAGCTCTTGTATCTGAGACGAAAGAGTCAGCCCAAGTACCTATATCATAAGAGCATTTCTTACATGGTGTTGTTGTGTCATTTTGAAGGGTAGATGCGACGATGACCGAGGATAACTGAGCCACGGCTACTGAAACATAGCCATAACCTACAAGAAGAGTCAGTATAACTGATGAACTACCAACCCAGTTCAAGATACTGACTGACACAAGGCAAGACGTTGCTTTTCTCCCCTTACAGACATGTTGGCGGCTGATAGATGCTGGCGGTAAATGTTGCTGTTGCTGGGCCTGGTATTTGACAAAAGGGAAAAGAGAGAACGATGGTCATGTTGACCGTGTATATATCTATTTGGCTTCATCACAAAGTTCACAAAGTTTCATCCTGCCACAGACGCGCGATACCAAGAAGATACTCTCTACCCATCGTGACCGAGGTGCTATTAAAGAAAGATGTACCGTACCATCGGTAAATCAACTTTGAATTATTGAAAGACTCATGTTGGAGAATGATACGTCTTCAAGTGTCAGTCAGGCAGTGGCAAGAGACTCAGTGAAGGAAGCCCAATGAACCGTATCTAGGTAGCTTGAGAAGGTCATTTTGTATGCGGCGAGTACACTCATACCGTGATGATAATGACTATTTCTTCTGTTGCTTCATGGCAGATGAGTAACGTGTTGGTAATAACACACGAAGTGCACATCATGATGCGGCTTCACTGCCAACTCCCTCCCAACAGTCTCCCTCATCACAGTGGGCATCCTCATCTTCCTCCACTTTCCTCTCTGCCCAAAAGCCTTTACCGTAGCTCACGAGAATCTCTTCCCCCTTCTTGATCCCTTCCCCCTTCTTCTTATTCTTCTTCCCACCTCCGAGCACCCAAACTCCCACGCAAAACTCTGCCCATCGCTCGCACCAAACCGTCCTAAACTCCGCATTTGCCCTCTCTCCCACGCCTCTAAAGTCGTTCACGAAACGTCCCTCGTTCCCCTCATCCGCTGCGTCGACAGCTGCGTCAAGCTCTCGGTCTAGCCATAAGTCGTAGTCGCTCTCTGTCGAAGATGCCGAGCCTGAGTGCACCCGGCCGAGATACGCGAGGATGAAGCTACCGGGCGCGAGATTCTGGGCTGCAAAGAGACCGCTTTGGCCCTTTGCTGGGTGTGACGGCTCAGAGATGGGCTGAATCTTAACCAGGCTGCACGGTGTTGTCGTCGCCGGCGATTGGATGATTGGGATGCCACTTGAAGCAGACGGTTTGTTTCCAAGAGCTTGTATGTGCGTCGCCGTGAGACTCTTGTCATGAAGAGGCGCCCTGAGATACGGGAAGCCATCTGGCCAATTCTTTGGTTCATACATGACGAGGCCTACAAACACGTGATGCAAGATGGATACCTGAGTGAATGAATGAGTGAATGAATGAATGAACGAATTGGGATTCACCATCGGCTTTGCTTTGTAGTGGCCGAAACTCCCAACGAGGTTGATGATCCACTGGCCCCACGTATGATTAAATATATCTACTAGGTATGTATGCCACAGTAAAGTCACCACTCACTCAGTAACAGCATCACAGTCAACGCAAAAGATCCCAAAATGCAATTGTTTCCTCATTACCAATGCTCCATGCAACTATCTAGACTAATTCTACAAGTCGATCTCATGAGACCATAAACGAAAGGCCCCGCCCTGCTCTCACGCCCTCAAGACACGCCTACTCCTTTTTAGTACTTTCCACCTGCATTACTAGACTATCGTATAACCGCTCCAATATGGCATCAATCCTATACTGCTGACGTCCACGTCCTTCTAGTGGGACATAACTTCCCGGTATCGGTCCATGCTCAAATCCACCGAGTAAGCCAGCAGACGATCTTGTGTCAAGGGCAGGTTGAGAATCCTGGACCTCAACTCCAAATCCTGCAATGCACAGTTAGTAATTGTTTCAGACTTGCGTTCCATCTGCAGGAAACATACCTGTTTCTTCTTGCTGGCTTCAACAATCTCCTTAGCAGTCTCATCTGCCATGTCCGACACGGCAGCGTACCCCAGGACTCCAGAATCGCCCGTTACCTTGTCCATAGCGTGCAGACCTGCAAGAAGCTTCTCCAAGACTGCCTGTGGTGCAATCTCATGCCTCGCGCGATACTGAACGAGCTGCAGGAAGAAGCTGTAGATCTCTCCTCCAAGCGGCCAGTCCGAGATGACCTCCTGCCGGCCTTCAAACTGGGAGAGAAGAGAAGAGAGGTCCGCGTAGTCGCGTTCAACAATGGCTAGCGGTGCAACCTCCTTGATCAGAACACGGTGAGCTTCCACAAAAGAGCCGGCGCGCAGGAGGCATTGCACTTCTGAGTACGCATCCTTCTTCACGCTGCGCATGTACAGAGCCAGGGCCTCCCAGATCCACAACGAAGGGATTTGGAATTTTTCGGTGAGCACCTGGAAGGCGGAAGAGTTTTCATCGCCCATGAGGCCTGCATGACGGGCAAGATGTTCCTGGACAGCCATCTTGCGGGCGCGGGGCTTGCTCAGATGCAGCAAAACGAACACTGCCTCGAGCCATTCACCGGCGCTTGTCAGTTGCGAGGCAAAAGCAAGGGTAGCGGCATCGGCCTTTTCAGCGCCATCCTGGCCGAAAGAAACCTTGCCACTAGATGCAAGCGCGAGACCGAGTTGCCAGGTCAGCCGCATGTCGAGCGGAGAGAGCTGCGAGTTTTCAGGGCGCAACACAGCCTCCAGGTCGGTGCTGCCATCGGCGTATAACTGCAGAAGACCCCAGAGAAGATCTTGCCGCCGGTCGGAGTCGACATCATCCCACAAGGGCTTGATACCCTGATCAATATACCAAGGCAACGGGAGGTACTCCTTCTCCTGGTCAACATCATTCTTGAAGCTATGCACTGCAGCTGCTAGGTCGTCCTGCTGAGCGATCGAGTACCACAGTCGGAGACCAAAGGCCTGCTTCCAGTCGAGTCCAAACTTTTTCGAAATAACAAACGAGTCTAGGCGGTCCTCAACAGGCACTCCCTTCATACCTTCGCAGACACATGCATTGCCTGAAAGGAGCTCGTAGATGGTACGGATCGATTCTGAAAATTCCGACAGCATCTTTGAATCGTGCCATGCCCTGAGCTGTTCTCGCATGTCTTTCTTGGCAGCATCACTGGTGCTAATCAGAGGCACCAGGGTGGCCAGGTGGAAATTCTTTCCGTCCAGGAGGTGCTTGCAAGCGTCGATGATCCGATGGCCAGCTAGGCACGCAACAGCCTTCTCTTCGCTCGATCCTGCCAGGCCGATAGTTGTAGCCGAGGCCGAGTCTACAAGGAGAGACCAGAATTGCGACAGCTTGTTCCTGCGGAGAAGATGCTCCAGTTGACTATTGTCGTTGACCGAGTCGAAAAGGATACTGGCCAACTCCCAGACATGCTTCTCCTGCATGCTTGCGGGGTCATTCATGTCCTGTTGGTGGAAGACATCCTGCAAGTGTGTAACATTGAGGGAGGCGAAAGGAACATCATCAACTATTCGGATTTCAGTGAGCTTATCTTGGTTGCACAGGTATCGCTTCGATTGCTATATAAAGAGTTAGCATATGTCTGGACGTCGATGCTCAATAACTAACCTCCATTGCGAATGAGGCTAGGCGGAGCTCTTGCTTGTCAGTCTGAATCGAACAGCGTTGAAAAGAAACAAGGTCGGTATTGTGGGTGAGAGATCGTCGGCTGCCTCCTAGAGCCAGTGGTCGAGGAACAATAAGTGTCTCGTCAGGACCCCAGGTAGGTCGGCCAGCGTCGTGGAAAGTCTTTTCGTAACCGTCCAAAGTAATTGTCTTGTCTTGTCGCTCGTAGGGCCACTAATCAAAATCAATTTTAGCTTCAATTCATATACTACAAGTCAATAGATACAGCAACCTCCAGGAATTACGTTCTGGGACCACTCAGGTAACAACTAGGGAACCGACCTTGGGAAAGCCTTTGCCAGAGACTGGGGCTTGAAGTTTCTGGGGCGCTGGCTTGGGCTTCTCAAACAATGAGTTCATGAGGTCGATGCTAGTCGCAAACCCGCGGCCTTTATCCATGCCAACGGTGCTTGCCGCGAAGTTGTCCAGCCTATCGTTCTTTGCAATACTCTTCCTCCGAACGGATGATTTCCGTAAAGTGTCAGATCCGCTCTTGCCAAGGTCGATCAGTACACCCATCTGTCTTGAGGGAGAGTCATTCAGCTCTCTCAAAAGCTGTCGGTCTCGCTTGACTGGGCTGACAGTCTTTCTTAACATCTCCATCCAATCGTCCCCGTCAGCAACCTCCAGCTGCACAGGACCAGCAGAGTCCTTGACAGCTCGCATTCTAGCTCTGAGGATGCCTCCAGGAGTCACCTTTACGGCTTCCGGAACACCTTCGGACGAGTTGTCGTCGAGCTCCGCGGCCAGATGCGGTTCGAGAGAAGACCTCGCCATGTCTTCATCCTCGGACACGTCATACTCATCACCCATATCATCGGCGTATTCCTCCTCGAGGGACAGCCTGACATCGTTGGGTGCGGAATCCGCGGAGCTAACCCCTAAAAAAGACTGCTCGCCAAGGAACTGGGGTTGTAGGGCTTGAGCTTCATCGTCAAAACCACCAGGAAGACCTCGATGCCTTCGAAACTCGAATGTGTCATCTTCCATTGGGGAGTTGAAAGAGTTGATGGAAGCATCGAGAGCCACCTCCTGGGGGGCGGCTGGCTCGTTCTGTGTCATCTCCTCGTCGTCAGAATCATCGTCATCGAGGCCATAAGTGGTAAAGTGCTCAACTGAGAAGACCCAGACACCAGTCTCCTTGTCGTAGCTCTCGAAAGTTGTGTTCTCGATTTGCTTGAGACGCTCAACGTGTTTGTTAAACCGCTTAGGGTCATTGGCGATACGCTTACCACCACGGGGCCACGACTGCTCGAGAGCAATCCTGGCGGGAACATTGAGACCCTTGCCGACGGGCGGTTTCTTGGCAGAGATCGGATAGACTGTAGCAGACCGAGGCTCAAGCACAATAAGAGTACCGCAGATTTCTGCCAGATCAATGTTGCTGATGTCTACAGGGACCTTGAAAGAAACATAACCGACGTTGTCACGGCCGACAGTGAAACCATCAACCTTTTGGCGCTGCATGCGGTTCAACTTTTCGAGATCCTCCAAGGGAGGTGACATCCAGTATTGTCCAGGAGCATTGTCAACTGTGCTGGTAGATGAAGCATCGGGAGTGGCAGTGTTGTCCTCCTCATGAACGACAGCCAGTTCGTTGCACTTTACTTCTTCCATTTCAGGAGTCTTGGAGCCGGCCCAGCCGTTCGAGCCATTAGCTGTGCGGGTCTGGCGAGGGGTCTCGTCGTTGGCTGGGCTTTCGACGTCGCTAGCAGCAGGAAGAGCACCGCGAACAGGTGTGCTATCATCCATGTCAACGTTGCTTGTGTCAAAGCTGACACGCTTAGAAAGCTTTCGGGAACCAGTTCCAGCATCTGAGGCTCTGTCCTTCTGCGGTGTTGAAAAGAGATCACTCCTGATGTCTCTGTTGATAACGAGCTTCTTGGAGCCAGTGCTTCCATACCACCTGGGCTGAGATCCATTAGAGAAAGCTCCGGGGGCAAGAATACTGTCTTCGGTGTTGAAGCTGTGGCGCAGGTTGTTGGTCGACAGGCTTTTGCTGAGATTTCCAGATCGGCTAGAGCCTAACAAACTGTGACCGAGGTTTCCAGGTGTGCTGGAAATGCTACTCGCGGGGCTGCCCGAGGGAGTTCCGTAGTAAGAAAAGCCGAAGCCTCGCTTTTGAGGAGTCGCATATCGAGAAGCAGAGACCGGAGCCAACTTATACATAGGCAGAATCGAGCTTCTTCTTGGCTTTGAACCACCACTCAGTGGAGTAGCCAGGGGACCGGGGTTCTGGACTTCATTTCCACCGAGGCCAGCAAACAAACCAGGAGAACCGAATGCCGACACGTCGTTTAAGTTGGCAGTCAAACCCTGAGGGGCATTGACGGACTGGCTGTTACCCAGGATTGAAGCTCCATTCTGTTGCTGTTGCTGGTTTGTGCTGCCACCGAACAGGGAAGATCCAGCGTTCTGGTTGTTTTGGCCGCCAAAGAGACTGCTTCCGGCATTGTTGGTGCTGCCACCGAACAGACTGGACTTTTGCTGCTGGCTATTGGCAGCACCGAAGAGGCCGCCGGTATTTTGGCCCATCTGAGTATTTGAGGTCAACCCGCCGCCAAAGCCAGTTCCGGCTGTGTTCGTTTGAGCCGTGGTACTGTTTCCGAAAAGACCACCAGTTGAAGCGGGCTTGCTACCGAACAGACCACCAGTCGCATTATTGTTGTTGGCACCAAAGCCAGTCGTATTCGTCTGCTGTTGATTGTTGCCAAATAGGCCACCACTGATACCAGTTGAACCAGTATTTGTGTTGCCAAATAAGCCAGTACCAGCAGGCTTCTGTTGGTTGTTGCCGCCAAACAATCCGCCCGACTGCTGTGTCTGGTTGCTCTGGCCAAAGAGGCCACCACCGGTATTTTGCTGTGTCTGGTTGTTGTTCTGTCCAAAGAGACCACCACCAGTGCCGACAGCCTGGGCGCCAAAGAGGCCACCGCCGCTGTTTGCAGTGTTGTTGTTTGCGCCGAACGCGTTATTCGTGGTGCTGGCTCCAAATCCACCCGTAGTGCTGGTATTCGTGTTTCCGAAGCTGAAACCAGTACCGGCAGGCTTGTTCTGAGCGGCTCCGAACAGTCCACCACCGGTGTTCGTGTTCGTCTGACCGAAGCCAGTTCCGGTGATGTTCGTGCTACCAAAGCCACCCGTAGTGTTGGTGTTTCCTCCTCCAAAAATACTGCCGCCAGTCTGGTTCGTCTGCGTGGTGGTGCTGCCGAATAGGCCTCCGGCAGGTTTGTTCGCAGTGCTGCCAAATAAGCCTCCGCTGGTGGTGTTGTTGTTGTTGTTGTTGGTTGCTCCAAAACCAATTGAGCCAAAGCCAGTGCTGGGTGTTGAGGTGTTGTTCGTGTTGGATCCGAAAAGACCACCACCAGTGTTGGCCGTCGTGTTCGCCCCAAAGCCTGAAGCTGCGGTTGTATTTGTGTTAGTTCCAAACCCTCCGCCAAAACCTGAGCTCACACCAAACGCACCACCACCAGTAGCATTGCCATGTCGCCTTCCTTGGACGTAATCGGCAAGTCGAAGTTCGTCAGCCGACCACTTCTTGTAAGGATCTTGGAAAAGGATGTTTTGGTAAGAGTTGGTCGAGGTACTGTTAGCTTCCTTTTCGCTCCATGCTTGGAAGGCCGCAGCAGCAGTGCCAGGAGGGTCGCCCGCAGCGCCGCCGAGAGTATTGGTGCTCGAGGCTCCGAATCCTGTGCCAGAGCGGAATCCAGAGCCGAAGCCCGTCGTCGCCGGGGCCGTGGTGGTGTTGTTGCCTCCGCCGAAGAGCGATCCGCCGGTGTTGGATGTAGTGCCAAAGCCAGTCTTGTTGGCAGTGTTACCGCCAAACATACCACCTCCTGTGTTGCTACCGAACGCTGATGTGGTGTTGTTTGTGTTGCCTCCAAAGCCTCCGAACCCTGTGCCAGTGCTGGTGGTGTTGGTGGTTGACGAGCCGAAGAGGCCTCCTCCTGTGTTGGTAGAGGTAGAACCGAATGCAGTTTTAGCCCCAAAGCCGCCAGCAGTATTTGTTGATCCAAAGCCGCCTGAGATAGATAGTGTTAGTATGCCGATGTCGATAGAGAGCTTTGCGCACTGGATTCGTCTCTCAAGTTTAGATGACAGCGATGCGACGAAGTAAAATTTGCGTACCGGTTGTTGAGCCAAAGCCTCCTGTGGTGTTGTTATTATTATTATTATTTCCGGCTCCAAAGATGCCACCAGAAGTGTTGTTGTTTTGGCCAAAGCCGCCGAAGCCGCCGCCGAAAGACATGATGGTCGCCGATGAGAAGTTGTTAAGGAGTGGATGTCAGTCTGCGCTCCTGCGATTTTTCAGGGCGAGCACGCGTATTAGCGTGCATGTGGAGAAGAGAAGTTGATTGAGCTAGGGTGAGGTACCTCAGTGGCTTTAGTAGTAACGTTAGCCTAAGGTCTGTCGCATTTGCTCCGTAGGCCCCAGTGCGTTGCTGCCTCGGGCAAGAATTTGGTAGCTTGATTGGTTCTTTAGCTTGAACAGCCAATCAGAGGCTGCGTCAGAACTACCTACTGCTCGAGTCACTGATGCCTGCGGTAGGGCTAAAATCTACCTGCTCCAAAGGTACCGAGGCAGACTCGACGTCACCCAGAACCGCGTTTGGTTGGCCAGCTCTGCACGCGCCTGGAAGCCTAAGAAAACAAACGACATCTTGACTTGGTAATTTTGCTTCACTGCCTCCATCATTCCTGATATTGAACAGCTGATCTACAATATTCAGGCGGATGCTTTCTAATCAATTGCTTACAAATGCTTCCTCAAGCTTAACTGTTGGTCCTTACTCCATACTGTACACTCTATAGTTTCCCCCCAGTTAAGTAGGCTTTGATCACGATCTCAAAGGTATTATCCAATAGCTACCTACTACTCTGTAGGTAGGTAGCTGTTCCCTTGTTCTATGTGTGACAACCACGATGGCTATAAGTTTGGACACCGGACCTTAATATAGGGTGTTAAAATAATTCCATCAAATAGTCCCCAAAGCTTTGGCTAGATTTACCTAAATATTTTCATCACTTGCGGTTAAGGTCCTGAGTGTTGTTTCCTCTCCTAGCTCACCTAAGCCATCTACAGCAATGACAATGAAACCAGACCAGAATATCTTGAGCCTGGAGATGAAAGACGCAATCCAGATTTACTGGCGCTCAGACATGGAAGGTTAACAGATGACAAAAGACTTCAGTTCCAAACTAATATAGATCTGATTGTTGTATTGGGACCCTGACCATAACCCATGTAGCCATTGCCAATTTCCTGCAACAAGGTGCACTAATTTTTTCCACCACCGCGTCAAGGGTCGCGTCACACAACCTACCTCTAAGCATCCATCTCTTTCAACTCTTTGAACAAACAACACAACCTTGCGCCACGCTCCTCCAACATCTTCGCCCTGTCGCATCAGGTGCCTTTGCTATTGTCAACCTCTGCGATCATAGATATATTCACATTACGTTATTCCACCCGTTGTTTGGCGACCATTGCATCCACCGCCTTGCTTGCTCGACTGCCGGCCGCTCTCTTTCAGCCACATTGAGAAATCAAAACAATGAATTCCCACGCAACGCCACGCACTGCCTTTCAAGGGCGCTCGTTAGGTGGCTCGGGACTTCCTCCGCAGTCGAGGCAGCCAGTCGCTCCTCAAGTGTCCTCAAATGAAGACTATAGTACGATTCCGGAGGAGGACCGCGAACATATTGATGAAGTTGTAGGTTGAGCCTGAGCCGTCTTGAGAAACTCTCCGCTTACAGCTACTTCTGCCAGTTTGATTTGATGGACATGAAGAAGAAGGGATGGCTCAACAGTTACGAATTCAGACACTCGCTAGCAGCGCTAGGCTTTGATATGTCCAAGCCTGATTACTTCAGAGAACTACGGTCGTACGGTTCTGTTCCTCCCGAATGGCAAGATCCTCACAACTGTCCTGTCAACCGCCTCCATGTTTACCTCGACCAATTCCGATTATGCGCTGCCAAGTTACTAGCCAACCGCGATCCCAGACAAGAAGCGACAAAAGTGTTCAATATGTTTGATTACGATGGAGATGGCGTTATTTCCTTTGAGGACATGCGACGGCTAGCTTCCGATATCAAGGAAGAGAGGACCATGACAGACGAGGAAATCCAGAGCATGATTGAGCATCTGGATCACGAGGGCAAAGGCGGTGTAAACTTGGAAGAATTCATACAGATGATGGAGGAGGCTGGTTAAGCCCGACCACAGAAGTTCAAAGAATGGCACAATACCAACCTTGCCAGAACATGACAGTGAAAAAAGTCGGGTGCAAGTGGCATCGCTCGGGGATCGCATATTATCCACGCTTGTCGCGCATCGAGGTCGATATGTGGGTTTGCAACAGTGAATCTCCTCCATCTTGAGCCGATAAGGTGCTTGTTGCAAAAGATCGAGGCACATGGCTGTCTCAGAATCGAACTCGCGAGCACAGAATTGTCCCGAATACAAGAGGCTTGGCTAGCCGAGTCAAGCCACACTGTCAAAACAAAGAATGATTCAGACGGCAACCTTTCGAGCGGGTTGGGTATGTTAGTTAGCTGCTGGGCGCATCAAGCATTGAAAGAGAAAACGAGAATGGCGTACTATGGCTACAGCTTAGTCAATGGTTAAATTCCAATAATGTCTAATAATTGTTTTTTTTTCTCGAATGCGCCCAGGTGCGCTGTCTAGAATCCCAGAATTTATCACAAAAGCTTTCCCATTCTCCAATCACAACGAAGCCACCCAAATATCAGACTCAACGATGGTCCAATAACATTTAATGTACCGGGAACAGGGGAATACCATCCTTCACCTGCGCAAAAATCGGGAATCGGGTTCAAGCCGGGATATGAAGATGAACGTACAACAAAGAAAAGTCAGGGGTAATCAATCAAACCATCACACAACTAGCTGGTCACCGATATAAAGGGCGTAAATTTCGATTCAGGAACTCAACTTAGAACTGGATCAAGTCGTGGTTCTGCTGTTGTTGCTGTGGTGCCTGCTGATGGGCGAAGGGATTGTTCGTCTGTCCATTCATGCCAGCAGGTCCAGTCGCAGCAGGCATCTGAGCGCCATAGTTGACGGTGGGCATACCCGTGAACTGCTGTCGAAGGAAGGGATTGTTGCCAGTAGCCTCAGCAGTGATGCGGGCAACTCCTGCACCGGCACTGTTGACGAACGTGCCAGGGGCTGTGTGCTGGGCGGGAATGCGAAGGTTGCCTGTGTTACCAAAGGTGTCCATGCCGTCACCGCTCGCAAGCAGAGTGTTGAGTCGTGCCTCGTGCTCGTTCATCTCCTTTTGAGGAGCGGCGAATGATGGTTGCGACTGAGGGAAGCTATTTTGTGATTGCAAGGGGAAGCTGTTCTGCTGCTGAAGCTGGGGCTGAGTCTGAGGTTGGTTGCCAAAGGAGTTGAGGCTCTTCTGTTCAGGAAGCGCGCCGAGAGACGAAACCGGGTTTGGTCGGGCGGATTGAGGACGGCTGAACTGGGCGAAAGGGTTGTTGGAACCAGTTGGAGTTGGTTGCAATTGCTGCTGACTGTTGTTGGTCGCCCAGGGGTTGTTGCTACCAGGCTGGAGAGTAGGTTCAGGAGAAGCAGGTGATGAAAACGACTGCTGCTGGGGCTGCTGCTGCTGTTGCAGGTAGGGATTGAAGCCTGTGGGCTGGGGTTGAAAACCTTGCCGGTTTTGCTGTTGTGGCTGACCATAGGGATCGAAGCCCATGCCTGTCTGCGGGCCATTGAAACCGGTGTTATAGTTTGGCTGGAAGCCAGTGGGTTGGGTCTGCTGGAATCCGGTATACGCGTTGTTCATGTAGCCAGTAGGCTGGGGTTGGTTCTGCTCAATAGGGTTGGCAAAGAAGTCGACGGGGTTTCCTTGCTGGTATCCTTGGTTGAGGCCAGTGTACTGTGGCTGGCTGGTTTGCTGCTGAGGAGTAGGATCGTCGTCGAAAAGAGAGGCAGCGTTGCTGTTCTCGAGTTCCCTGCGCCTTCGTTCTTCCTCTTCCTCACTAAGCTTAATTGCTTTCGCCAAATCGTCATCGTCATCTGGTCTGTTCTGTCGGCTCTCGCGCTTCTTCCTGTCTTCCTGCTCCTGGTACTTGCTTGCTTCCAGAGCTAGACGGTACTCAGCGTCTTCCTCTTCGTTCATCTGTCGTCTCGGCTGCTGTCGTCGGGTTCCATGGTTCACAGGCTCAGCATGTTGAGGAGCAAACTCCTCAAGGCCAGTGACGCGCGACTTCCAGGATCTTCGGTCGCTTCGCTCGGCCCGCAGCCTCTCTTCGTCTAAAATAAGTGAGGTTAACTCCTTGGCAGCAACTCGGACTAGATGGGTTTTAGTGGCAGTTTTCAACGGCACATATATAAACACTGACCGTTTTGTCCGACATCGCGGCCGTCTTCGTCAACATATTGGAACTCTCGCAGAGTCTTGATAACATAAATACTCTGTCGAGCCCATGTAACGACAAGCTCTGAACCCTCGTGAAGACAATAATCCAGAACCTTGAGGGCTTTGAGTACGTGACGCCAATTCTTTCCCTTGTCGTTGAGACGCTTATCGATCATGTCCATAATTTCGTAGAACTCGGTGGACCTGATCGCGTCATGCCAAGTCAGTACTTCTCATCGTAGACAAGGTAGTTGAGCAATGCGCAGGGTACTTCATACGTGTTGTATGTCATTTGAGCAATCTCGCTCATTTGAGTGCCGGTCGGGCCCCATGGGTCATTACTGGTAGCTACATGTCACTGTCAGCGGCGATATTCCAGCGACGGAATCGAGAACGCAGGGAGTTCTAACCTTCTCGGACCTTGACCTGGGCGCTAGAGTAGCCCTTGGTCACATTCTTGACACTTCGCATTACCTTGGACATGATGGGCGATTTGTGATGTTGACTGTATAATCTGATTGGTGAATCGGGTGCGTTGTGAGCGCCAACGGGTCGACCGAGGTACGATCTCCCGGTGTGATTCGATGAAGCTCGGAAAAAGGATTGGCCTGATCAGACTTTACCAGCGACAACCTCTGCGACACAAATCCGACACGCGCCCGGTGAGACGGAGTCCACGGAAGTAGTGCAGGGAGGGGGGTTTTGAGGGGGTTGAGCAAGCTCCTAGGATCACGAGATATCCGTTCCGGTATCCGTAATTGCGTAGCCTTTGCGACAAGTCCCAGCCAAGAACAAGAATCAGTCGCCGTTTGTCTGAGATTTGGCGATCAAGAGGAGGACGATCGTCTGTGGAGGGTGGTTGGAGGACGAGACAGAGCCGTGGAGTGAATAGGTTAGGTCTGGATTTCAAGAGGTCGGGGAGACCGATCGGACACGACGTTATAAGATGAGGAAGAGTGGGAGGAGGGAGGCGAAGTGACAAAGTTTGGAGGCGGCGAATTCAAAATTGAGGAGAGTTGAGATTCTGCCGTTTAGGAGCAGAGCATAGTAGGTAGGTAGGTAGCGATTAGAGGAACAAAATTGCACTGCTCTTTGCGCGACTCGCAGAGCTGTAGAGGGGAAAAAGAGTGAGTGCAGGACAGGATGACGAATGAATTGGCGCTCTCTCTCCTGCGGGATTGGGAGCGGCGAGCATGGAGCCAAGGCCTAAAGGTAACCAACCAACTAATGGACGGGCATGGCATGGCACATTGTGGCTCTGCAAGCTGATTACGTATCCATCTTCACTTGTCAGCTCAAATGAGCCTACCTATACAAGCTGTGCCAAGATTTGCGAATGCGTATTTGAGTTGATGATGTTGAAACTTTGCGTGTATGCAGAGTACACTTTGGAGCTTCTTTCCATTCCACATCGAGAGGCAATATCCCCCAGATTTGCTCTTCTGTTGAGGACTCTCCAACATTTCAAGCAACTTGGTCAATTGTGGCTGAAATTTGGCTTGCACAGCAAGAAAACGCCGAACCTTGAGACAATGTGCCAAAATAAACTTATCAAATAGCCCCCTAATCTTGGGCTAGATTTACCTCACTATTTTTATCTCTCAGGGTCAAGGTCCTGAGTTTTCTT